>PVJD01014876.1:0-27313 GCA_004026545.1 Mormoops blainvillei
TCCCTCTTTGCCCTGGTGTCAGGTCGCAGATCCGAGCAGGCTCATTAAAGCGTTCTGACTCAAGGGGTGCCTTGTTAGGGGGATTCATTGGCAGTCGGGCCTCGCTGCCGTCTCCAGTGGAGGAATAACTTGTCCTGAGCTTTCCTGTCATGGTCTCAGGGGGAAGCCAGGGCCTTGACTGGCTCTGCAAGGTGGAGAAAAAAATTAAAAAGAGAAAGAGAGACGGGGGAAGAGGAAACAGAGTGTTCTTTCTTCTACCTCCTCTTTCAAAGCCCAGACCAGCCTTCAGGAATGCCTTGGCTGACTGTGTTGAGGAAAGACTCCTTTGAGTTAACAAAAAAAATTTCTGTGTACAGAATTCCTGAGCGATCTCATGTTCATTTTCCTGCAGCAGGGAGACACGTTTGCTGCGTGGGCTCTTGGCTGTTCTGAGGAGCAGCCTGGGAGGGTGAGTAAACTGAAATCCTCACCGCCCTCTCCAGCACTTCGCAACCTCATTGGTAAAGTGGGATAGTGCATTCATCTTACCTCCTTGACAAGACTGTGGTAAGAATACAGGGAAAATGTATTTCTTAGAGTGATGGAACATCTCTTAAAATTATCTGAGGGTCAAAAACATTAAGGAAAGATAAGACTCCCTAGTTCCTGAAGAAAGGATCACTTTCACTTACCTACTTATTTGCTTTGACAGCATGGAGGTTAGGTCGGCAGAGCGGAGATGGCAGCCGGAGCCCTGCCCTTACAAGAAGCTTCTGGCTGGGCTGTGTGCCCGCAGCAGCTGTCACTTTCTGCTCGCTGTCACACCCGCGAAGACACTCCCGGAGGGTGTAGTGGAAAAGTATTATTCATAAAAAGTATTTATTCTGAAATGCTTACTCTGAATCAGGCATTATTCTAAGTGGGCTGTGTGTGTGTGTGTGTGTGTGTGTGTGTGTGTGTGATCTTATTCAATCCCCCGTCAACCCTTTGAGGTAGTAGCATTATTTATATTACAAACCATGAAAAGTACCGAAAATAAGAATGTTTCTTAAGTTCAAATTGCTGGTAAATAGCAGACCCAGGATTTGACGGTGAGCAGTCAGTTCCATCCTAGAGCTGGCTGTTAAATTTCACGACACTGCCTTTTCTGAAAGTTGGAGACTCCAGTGAAAAATGGAAAATTCACGGTACTTTCACTGCTCCGGGTGAGGAAAAGTTGATTTTTAAAGAAAGTGCTCCCAGCCATTGTCCAGCCTTGTGCTTCCCAGGTGTCAGTCAGGGAACCCAGGGCTTCCCAGCCTCCTCCCTGTTCGCGCCAGCCATCGCTGCCAGCGTCGGACTCCCCGGTCCGGTGTTGCCCCACACGACCTCGGCCGTGTGTCATGGTGACTCTGCCCACTCCCGGTGTTCCATTTGACACAGTCCCTCTCAAACATTACAACTGCTTGCTCTGGAAAGTCGTTCTGTCATTTAGCAATAACTTTTTATTGCCGTTCCTTTTTGTTCTCACTGCGCGTTCCTGTCTCCTCTTTGTCTGCCTGTCTTCACCTCTCCCTTGAGACTGTGGCTCCCCTGCAGAACGTTTCAGGGGGACTGTCCGTCCTTCTTAACCCGGGCACTCAGCCACTCAGACGCTCAGCCGGGGCACTCACCGAGGTCCCATACCCTTTCCAGGTAAATGCTCTCCTTGAAAGAAAAAACAAAGCCTTTGCTGGTTGTCTCTGTTGCAACCTTTCCCCCAACCCATACCATACAATCGACCTTACTCTTGTCAACGTACACATCTGTTTGTGCTTGCCAAATCCACACAAACATGCCCAACTTCACTATGGCTTCTGACATGTATGACTGTGTCCTATGTATTTATTTATGCATTTATTTTTGTGTGTGTCCTGTTTTTGAACTTCAGTTCTCTTGGCCTTTATCCTATATGGCATGGCTGTCCCTGGTTTCCATTTAGCTGGAGATGCAGCCTGCCTCTTTCCATGCACACGTTTCTTCTGATTCATTTCATATTCTTCATGAGTGTTCCTATCCAAAACCATGGAGGCAGTTGCCACCAAGACACCATTGTCTTTTGAGCCTGAATCTCCGTCCCCAAGGCCTCTGGGAGCCCCAGCTACCTGCTGTCCATCTCCACATGGTCGCTGCCATGGGAACTTGACTCTAATAGTGTGCCCGCTCTCCCACACATGCCTCTGCTTTGACTCTGTGCCTCACCTCCGATTGTCTAGCTCCTCTTCTCCCTTTATGTCCCCTCTTTTGCCAAAATCTATAACTGGGGCTTTTCTGGGGGCCCCTCTCTTGTTGCTCCCACACCAAGCCTGGTTGGCTCTACTTTACAAATGGCTCTAACCTGCCCCACCTCTCCATCCCCACCAGCACTGCCTGAGCTCACACCCCCACAGCCTGGATTGCTATCAGGGCTTCTGCTACCAGCGCTCCTGTGAGGCAGTTTTTAAAATGTTAATCAGCTCTCCTCCATCTTTTGCTCAAAACCATGAAACAGATTCTCAATTCCCTTTAATTTAAAATCCTACGTATAGCACACAAAGTCCTCTTGGCTTTTCCGGCACAGTTTCCTGCCAATTTTCCCCAAGCACACATGCTCCAGGGAGGGAGCCCATCCCACCTGCCGTGTTCAGAGGGGAAGATTCTCTCCTGCCTTTCTCTGTCACGGCTCTGCTCTTCCTTCTTCACATTATGAAATGTCTGTTGCCTGCTCTTCGTGCATTAATCCCCAGGCATCCTTCAAGGCGCAGGTTATTTTGTTCTCTCTCGGACACATTTCCTAACTTTCCCTAGCTGGGTTCGGTTTCCCACCACCAACAGTTATTGCCTCCTTTAATTTTTTATTCCTACAGATTGTGACAAGGGCTCAGTCTTGCACCTTTTCGTGCCCAGCCTCTAACTCAGTATTTAGAATTAGTGAAATAACTAAAAGGTGTTTTTGGAAGAAATGAGAAAAGAAACCCCCTTGGGTTGTGGTCCCTGTTTTGCCATATTGGAGACCGACAGTAGAGCAGAGACTGAGGCCAGTGCTGTGATGGACATAACCATGGTTGGGCAGTATTTTTCATTTTAAAGAAATGACTTTTCATAAGGTATACAGAAAGAAAACAGGTAAGTTATGAGCCCGGATAAAAAAAGAATTATGATATATAGCACACACATAAGTCTTGTGTTCTGGCTTTCCATCGCTGTGTAACAAAGCATCCCTGACCTCAGGGACTTGAAGCAATCCACTGATGGTAAGATACTTGGGTGGGTTAGGAGTGAATGCAGGGCTCACTTGGGTGATTCTTCTATTCACTGCAGTATTGACTAAGGTTATTTAGTGGTTCTTGCCTGGGAGATGGGGAAGTCTGGAAGACCCAAGATGGTTTCACTTGTATCTTGCACCATGACAGAAAGGTCTGGATATCACTATGTGACAGCGTGTATACCATTATCTAAACCACATGCAGGAGTAGATGAGGCTCCTGGGAGTACTTCCACAAGTACCGCTCTCAATTGGAAGACTAAGTACTAAAGAGGCAAGTGATTCGTCCCCATCTCACCCGGCAGACAATGGCGGGGTAGACGTACGATAACCACTATCCATTCTCCAGATCAGACGAGGGGAGAATATAAGGGTCATAGCAATTCCGAAATCCAGTCAGGCACATGGTGCTACTTCCTTCATCGGGGCTAGATCTGCTTTCTGGGAATGACCATGGCTCTGCCCTCTTGTATCTTGTTTCTACCCCTTGAATTATTCTTCCTCTTACGAGAAACGGTCTGTATTTGCAGCTGGGCAACTTTCTCAGCTTGCTTCCTGCTCTTGGAAAGTTGTGGACCCAGAAAACTCTTCATTGTATTTTATTTTTTTAAAAACTTTTCATTTTAACTATTCTCAGTTCCTTTCGGTCTAAGTTGCTGGTGCATTTATTAATACAATATTCTTAAAAACTTTGTAGGTTTCTGTGATCTTATTTCTCATAAGTATATTGTTGTCCATTAGCAAAAGCCAAACTCACAAATCACTTCAAGACCATGTACTTCTGGCTTGAACTGAGAGAGAGCATTCTTTCTGTGGGCTAACATCCTCGATACTCTTCAAAACATTTTTCCGTAGTTGAGAGCCTCTAAAAGAGATGTCCCTAAGTATTTCTGAAATCTTAGTAAAAGGTCTTATAGACACACCCTTGAGATGACCCTTACTTTAAGGGTATTGTTTATTTTTTAGCTTTTTTTTCTAGAGAGGCTATTGAAGAATATACCAAATGTTGTATCCTTTTTTTTTTCTCTAAGTTTTCTTGAAAACCTTTTACTACATTTTTCTTTATCCATATTGTCTTATGGGCTGCTATAAGAACCCAGTTGGCACCTTGATATTTTGCCTGGAAATCTTAGCAACACCCACCAGTTCATTAGGTTCACATTCTTCATTCCACATTACTGTAGGCAAAAATATTTTCAGACTTTACCACACTATATAACAAGGATTTCCTTTCTTTCTTCCTCTAGTAAAATTTCCTCACTGTCCTTTCATCTTTCACCAGTAGCCTTCTTGAGGACCTCCTAGCTTCTGCTTGTCACCCATCCCAAATCAAATGTCATGTTTTAGAATTTTGCCTATTTTAGATGTATATATGATAAGGTCTGTCCAGAAGAAGTCCAGCTATTGTTAATATAATGAGACTGGTTTGTGCAACATCGAAGTGATCTGGCAGCCAAGGAGAGTGAACAGGAATGTGCCTGTGTGAACAACGACAACTTCACTGTGCTAGTCAGTGGGGGCAGTAGATGCCGTTGAGTGAGCATGTGCACTGTATGGCTGTGGCATTCAAAAGGACTGAGCAAGTAGAGCAACAGATCTGCATCAAATTTTGCATTAAGCTTGTACATTCCTCTGCGGCAATTATTCGAATGATTCAGAAGGCCGCAGCTCTGGGCAACAGGTGATTGGCAGCTTCATCACGACAGTGTGCCAGCTCATGCATTACGTCTTGTGCAGAGTTTTTGGTGAAATATCAAATCACTCAGGTGGCTCAGACCTCCAATAGCCCAGATTTGGCACCCTGTGACTCCTGGCTTTTCCCAAAGCTAAACTCACCTTTGAAAGGGAAGAGGTTTCAGACTGTCAATGAGATTCAGGAAAATACGATGGGACAGCTGACGGTCATTGGGAGAACTGTATGAGGTCCCAGGGTGCCTACTTTGAGCTGGACTGAGGTGTCATTGTCCTATATAGAATGTTTCTTGTATCATGTATCCTCTTCAATAAATGTCTATTTTTTCATATTACATGACTAGATACCTTCTGGACAGGCTATATGTATATGTTATACATAATATATAATGTTATACATACATATGTTTTCATTGTAAGTCTTAGTGACTTAAAATTATAGCCACGTTATTATGTCTCAGTTTCTGAGTCAAGAATTTAGGTGGCGCTTATCTGGCGATTCTCCCCCTCCTCGCGGCATGGGCTGAGGTCCTTCAGTGGTACTTTGCTGGTGGGTGCACAGGCCTGGGCTCACATGTCCTGGAACTTTCACAGGGGTGACTGGAAGGTTGTACTTACTGGAATCACTGAGTATGGAAGCTACACACTGACTCCCCAGCTCATCTGTCTCAGAGTTATCCAGCTTTTTCATGGTGTCTGTACTCACTCAGAAAATAAAGATACGAGTCCCACCCTCAAGGGTAAAGCCAGTATTAAGGGTTAGTATGTGTCCTTCTGAACCTTTTTTCTGAGCATTCTGAGACGCAGGTGGACACCCCATGTTATCTTATGTCCTAGCCTTAAATATCACCAAATGTCACTTTTGCCACATTATACAGATCAAAAAAGTTACTAAAGCTATCTAAAATTTATGAAAAGATGAATTAAAATTTTACCGCTCAAAATGGACCATATAAAAGGGCTTGCAGCCATCTTTAACCTACTATACATAATATCCTAAAGCCTTGAAAATTCATTTTAAACATATAACATCCTAAAGCTATGACAGCCCATCTTATTATTTTATGTATTTATTTTTCTTTCATTCTCTCTATTAACATTAATCACATTTTCAACATGCAACCAAAAGTGAAGCTTTGACAGTAAGCCATAAATTTACATAAGCAAGTATTTTCACTTTTTTGCACTGTTGATGCTGAGATGATATGAAAGAGTTGGGTATTTTCTTTCTTGTGGCATTCTTTACTGAAGAGGAATACAATACATTTGAAAGATTTATCCATTTTAAAATGCCAACCTAATTTAAATCACATACAAAACTCTATTCCTTCATAACTTCCTCCACCACATTGTACTTTTGACGTCACAATTACATCTCTTTACAGTGTATACAAGTTGTCATACATTTATAATTATTTTACACTCTGTCTTTTAAGTCTTATAGCAGAATAAAAAGTGGAGTTATAAACTAAAATGACACTAATACTATTTTCTTAATATCTATTCACGTATTCACCTTTACTTGATAATTTTATATTTTATTACATGGCTTTGAGTTACTATCTATCATCCCTTCATTTCAATTTTTTTTTAATCCCCGCCTGAGGTCATGTTTATGGGATTTTTTAGAAACAGAAGAAGGAAGAAGGAGAGGAAGAGAGACAAGAGACAGACAGACAGTGACAGACAGCCACATGAGAGAGAAACATTAATCAGGTCTCCCATATGCGTGCCAGCTGGGGGTCAAACCCGAAACCTAGATATGTGCCCTGACTGGGGATTGAACCAGCAGCCTTTTGGTATATGAGATGACGTGCCAATTGGGGCAAGGTCATTTCAATCTGAATGACTCCATTTTGTCTTTGTAGAACAGGCCTAGCTGTAATTATGTCCTTTAGCTTTTGTTCATCTGTGAATGTATTAATTTCACTCATTTTTAAAAGATTGTTTTAATGGATATGGAATTCTCTATTGATAATTTTTTTCTTTCAGCACTTAACTGTATCATCTCACTGCCTTCTGACCTGCATAGTGTCTGCTGAGAAATCTGTTTATTATCTTATTGAGGCTCTTTTACATGATAATTCACTTTTCTTTTGTTGCCTTCAAGATTCTTCTTTTGTCTCTTGCTTTTGACAGTTTAATTATGATGTGTTTCACTATGGGTCATTTTGGGTTGATCCTACATAGAGTTCTCAGAACTTCTTGAATTTGTAAGCACATGCCTTTCCTCAAATTTGGGAAATTTGGGGGCATTATTTCTTCAAATAATCTTTATGACTCTTTTGTCTCTCTTCATCTGAGGTTTTCATAATGCATATGTGGTTCATCTGATTGTGTCCCATAAATCTCTTAGATCAATGGTCCCCAACCTTTTTGGTACCAGGGACCAGTTTCATGGAAGATGGGGGTTGAGAGGGACAGGACAGGAGGCAGGACTCAGATGAGTTTCACCTTCTCACCTGCTATGGATGGATTGGAAAGGGGCGGGGTGACAGGAGGTGGAACTCAGGCAAGCTTTGCTTGTGACCAGTCCCTAACAAACCATAGACCACTGGCCAGGGGGTGGCAACTCCTGTCTTATAGTACCTTCAGTCTTTTTTCTTTTTGATCCTCAGACTTGATCATTTCAAATATGCCATTTGAAGTTTGCCGTATTGAAGTTTGCTAATTCTTTGTTATGACTGTTTAAGTGTGCTGTTTAACCAGTCTAGAAAATTTTTTCAGCTATTTTAATTTTTAGCTCCAGAATTTCTTTTTTGTTCTTTTAAATAATTTACACCTCTTTATTGATCTTCCCATTTTATTTATGTAATATTTTCCTGATTTTTCTTTCTTTCTTTTTTTTTCAAGCTTTTTGTTTGTATTTTCCCTTAGCTTTTTTAGTACATTTAAGATAGTTGTTTTGGTAAGTTTGATGCCTGTGTTTTGTCAGGGGTGGTAACTGGAGATTTATTTTTTTCCTCTGAATAGGTCATATTTTCCTGTTTCTTTGTAGGCTATGTGGTCTTATGTTGAAAATTGATAGGCTGCCTCCATGCAGGGCATACCTTTACTAATTATAAGAACTCATTCCGTGTTTTGGGATAAGCCTGGGTGAATACTTGTCTTCTTGATTTTTCTGGACATATACCTTCTCTAGATGTATGTATATGTGTGTGTGTCTGATTCTTTCATACATTTGGCTGACTTTAAATGTCTTAATATCCCTCAGAAACCCACCCCTACCTCCTCTTGGGGTCTTATCTGTTCAACTGTATTACTCAGTCTGTAACCTTTTGCTTCAGCCTTCATTTGGTTGACAGCCCCCTTGTAGCTTTCACGAGTTGTGCTTTCTTCTTCCTACAGCTTTGCCTAGCGTGATGTCTGAACTATACCACTTTTAGCTGTAGGACCTCCAAGTTAGGTAACATACTAATGTATCCCTCCGGAACCTTCAGAAAGGTTAGATAATTTCAAACTATGTGCTCTCTCCTCTCTTCGGTTCACAGACAGGAATTAGGCATTAGGCTGCTGGTTCACACAAGTGCCAGACAGGGATTAGAGCAAGGGTAAGTAAAAATGCCAGGAAATTTTCTACTGTTTAATGGATTTTTCTTGATGGGGTATTCACTTGGATGCTATAGATCTTTGACGGACTTCCAAAACTTCTATAAAATTATTTTAGCCATTCCCTAGTTGCTTATTTAAAGATTATGTGGGGAAACAAGGGCTTGGACCTTCCTAGTCCCTAATATTACTAATATCGGTCCCTCTGTGTTGTTACTTTTCCTCAATAGCACTGTCCTATGGATCATGTTTTGTCTCTTGCTTTCTGTTTTTTATTTCATTGCCATTCCTGTGGCTGAATGTACACATAGTTAGGGTTCATCACCTCTGACTACTGTACACTATTTCTTAATGTGCATCCACCGCATTTTATTCAACGCACTTTCATAGCTCAATATATGCCTTGGTTACTTTCAACTCCTGATAGGAGACAATGTGACCATAATACCCTTATTTCAGCTGTACTTCAGAAAGCACATTTGCAATAGTATAGTTATACACTAGAAACTACCCTGGAGGAATGTTTTATGCATTTATTTTTCTTTGAGGGCTCTGGGACTAGGGTAAAGGCTCTGAGATAATTAGGTTGTCCCTGATTAAATTCAACAGATATGCTGTTCCTGTCTCCTATTTTGGCTCCTACGTCGATATGATTACCAGCTTCCTAAAATACTTGCTATAGAAATTGCAATGTTTTAAGGCAAATATCCACCAAGCTTGTTTGTGTCATTCGTGTCCTGGTGATGCTTATCATGTGCCAATACTAGGAATGGATGAAAAGCTGCAGATCCCACTCTGTGGTGGTTAACTCTATGAGTCAGTTTGGTTGGGCCATGGGGTACCCAGACATTAGTCAAAATTTATTTTGGGTGTGATGTGAGGGTGCTTTTAGAAGAGCTTTACATTTGAATTGTAAAACAGATTGCCCTTTACTTCATGTGGGTGGGTCTCGCCCAATCAGTTGAAGGCCTGAAGACAAAAAAGAAAAGGATGACCCTCCAACAAATAAAAGGAAGTGTCTCCTGCTCACTGCCTTGAGCTGGGGCAGCAGCCTTTTCCTGCCTTCAGACTTAAACAGAAACATCAGCTTCTTTTGGATCCTGAGACTTCCAGCCTTTAGACTGAAATTATACCATCAGCTTTGGTAGTGATCAGACTTTCCGACTTAGACTGACACCATAAGCTCACCTGGGTCTCTAGCTTGCTGACTGCATATCTTGGGACTTCTCACGCTCCACAAGATTGTGAGACAATTCCTTACACTAAATCAATCTCCCTCTTTTTGTATACAATTCTTTCTTTTTTATTTTTACTTTACTTTCATTGTTTACACTATTACATATGTCCCCATGTCCCCACCCTGTTGGTCCACCTCCCCTAGTCCTCGCCACTCCCCCTTCCCTCTGGCCATCACCACACTGTTGTCTGTGTCCATGGACCATGCGTATGTGTTCTTTGGTTACTCCCTTCACCTTCTTTCATCCAGTCACCCCTCATCCCTCCCCTCTGACAGCTGTTCCAAGTGTCCATGCCTCTGTTTGTATTTCATTAGCCAGTTTATTTTCTTCACTATGTTCTGAATATAAGGGAAATCATGTGGTATTTGTCTTTCTCTGACTGGCTTAGCTCTCTCTATATATATGTAATATGTATGATAAATACCTAAATTACATATAATATAATATTTTATATATCCTCTAGTTTTTATTTCCTTGGAGAACCTTGACTAATACACACACTTAGCCTTGGCTCACACTGCACCCTCATCTGCCCCCGACAAGCCCAGTCACCACCCTACCCTCATCAGAGAAGCCCAGAGTGACTTTCCCATCTGCCTAGTTTAACACGACAAGTGTGAGACAAGGAGTCACATCATCCAGATTTAAAACAGGCAGATTCCTTTATCTATTTACAGCCAAGTAAGGAAAATCAACTGAAAACAGGTCAGAGTGCCTTAGGATGGTGCGCTGTGAGCCTGAGGTAACATGTACGAGGTGCTTACATCAAGAACAGTCAGTAGATATGAGCCTTGCACTAAGGTGACAGGAAACGCAGCATCTTTTTGTTTCTTTAAATCACTTTAATTGCTGCTCTCAGTCCCCTCCTACTTGGCTGGTATGAATCTCAACATCATTCCTTTTCATGGTTCCTCCGACTTGGGCCACGTGCCATGGTGTACGTTGTGCTGAAGCGCCGGAAGGAGACCTTCTGCCCATTGACTGTCAGTTTCACTTGATGATCTTTGAGACATCAGATGACTCAGTCCACATGGCCCCTTCAGGTCTGGGGGTGCTGGGGCATCTGTGCCCGGGTCTGGGGTCTCTGTCAGGCTGGAGACCCTGTTGGTGGAGTAGGATCCCTTGCGCTTCGCACAGCATTCCTGGGCATCTGGTCCACTCCTGGGACTGGGGAGGAGGCTTAGATGAGTGGCCACTGCCACAGGGCTCCATGCCTGTTCTCAGCTCCAGTCTTCTGTCCCAATGCTTTGGTTCTTTTAAATATCACTCTTCCCCTGATATGGATGTATAGTGTCACTTCTTTGATAGGTATGGGCCTTCACAATGTCAGGAATGGTGCTTAATGACAGCTGCTCTGGCTTTCTGTCTCGAGAAAAATCCCTGCTGTAGAATAACTGGGCATGATAAGGGCATGACTTTGCCTGAACAGGCAGGTAGGATGGGTGACAATAGATTATTAGGAACACAACAGAGATTAACATATCATTGTGATGAATTTCAATAATTCAGCGTATTATGTCACATTGATATGTCACTCTGTGAGCCAAAGCTGTGGAAAGGAAGCTGAGCTTTCCACAGACCTGAGTTCAGCCAGTGGCCTTGCCTCCCACTGGCTGTGTGACCTTGGGTAAGTCACATAAACCCTGTGAGCCGGCACTTGTTCACACGACAAGAGGGTTGTGTTATTTACATCCGAAGGTGACTGTGAGGACTCGATGAGACAACTTTTATGATGTGTCTGGTGTTTGGTGTTGTAACAGGCACTGATGGGTTCTTCTAACTTGAGTCGTTTTCCTGAGTGTGCTGTCAAGGCATGGGCCCCATTGGGAGCTGGTTAACAACACTCGGTGCTGATTTGCAAGTTTGTAACATGGCAGGGAGCAAAGTCAGCCTTAGTAGCTGCACAAACGGTGGGCTTCCCATTGGAGGTGGCCGCTCTCCCAGGCCTCGTGGAACAGACAGAGCCATTCTCTGTTCAGCGGTCTCTGACTTCACACCACTGGGGGATGATCCCTAGCAGAGAATACAGTGTCACTAAAGCTGTCTGGGCAGCGTCCAGAAGGCATGACTTGTTAAAGTCATTATGTGATTTCTTTTGAATTAGCAGGAATTGTATTTTTGTCAGCACTTCTGAGTCTAGACACTGTACTGCCCTCCAGGTGCCCCCTTGGATACCCTCCTTTCTGCAGAGGCTGTTGTGCTCCCACCAGACACTGCTGCGGGCCCTGGAATCCTCTTCCAGGTCAGATGAACTGAGAGCCAGAGCTGGTGTTGAAGCAGGTCAGAGAGCCACAGCGACCCAGGGTCGTCCCTCCCATTGCCACGGCATCATCCCTAAGCACAGCGTGGATGGAGAGATGAGAGTTAGTGTGTGTTTTGTGCGTTGCTCAAAGGCAAATGCACAGAAACTAATGGGCAATGTTGGCTTAGCAGGTGCTGCTCTGTTTAGTGCTTTATTAGAGTTATTAGATTGTAAATGATGAGTCGGAGATGTCTCCTCTAGAACCGAGGCCAGAGGGACTGGGAGCTGATGAGGGCTGTGTTTTCTGTCTGAGGCCAGGTTTTCAGATCCTAAGGCAGCCAAGAGGGGCCGTGATGGATAGAAAAAGATCTGTGTCAAAATATTAGATACCACTTTCTCCTGACTGCCTGGTGTGTCCTTTCTTCCCTGCCTCATGCCCATCAGTTCTCCCTTCTCACATGCTAATGACCCTCCCACCCCCACCCACACCCCCTGTGAGGGTTGCTGAAGGGGGCTGCTACTATCACAGCCACAGAGCTCCTGGGAGCGCCACCAGCTGGATAAGGCCGGCATCACCATGAGTGGCAACACCACAGAGGCAAAGCAAGTGCCCATGGGCTGAGTGTCTGCGGGAAATGATGGTGAGGAAGGGGATGCATTCGGCTTGACCGGGAGCATTTCTTGGGCACCACCGGCTCTGTCCTATGCCAGGAAAGGCAGCTCTCTCCCAATGTCTGGCCCATGAGTGAGCCTCAGGGAGAGAGATGGGGATTCGCTGGACAGCCAGATGTCCCAAGGATCACGAAAGAGAGATTAAATTTGCACTTCCAGGTGGCAACCCAGGAACCTCAGGGCTAGGACAAGAGTATGGACCAGGCAGTGAGACCAGGTGCTGGCCAGTCAGGTTCTCCTGATGCTGGCTTGACTGCTCGCGGAGTGGGCTCCCACCGCCAAGAGCAGGCCTGGGACAAATGGGAGAAGAGCTCAGAGACAAACCAAGAGGGAGGATCTAACGTAGAGCCTGAGTCGGGCTGCATTCTGCCTCTGACCGCGGCCCCAACAAGGCCCAGGGCTGGTGCCGAGCCTGGGGGCCTTTGCCCCTGCTGCCCTGGCCCGGCCTGTGCCTGCAGGGGGTCGGGAGAAAGCTGCCCAAATGTCTCCCAGTCCACACATGGCCTCCAGGAAGGGAAGGTCCTCAGACATGCCCTTTCGGCCTCCCGAGCTCACGTACCCGAAGCTCTGGCTGCGGAGGAGAAGGTCAGCCTCTCTATTCTGCCTCTTCAGGGCCAGGTGGAAAACAGCGGGTCCTGACCCCTGACTCCAGGAGTCTTAGCTGCCTCCTGTTTTACAGCCTGTTGGCCTACGTGGTCCAGCCCGAGCTGACTTTGCATCCCCTACCGGACACTGGTCATTATGGAATGTTAAAGCCCAATGATCCCTTTAGTATTCAAATGATGTAAACTGCAGAAGAAGGCACATCGCTGGCAGGGAGAGGCCACACTCCTTGCAAAGCCATCATTAAATAATCATTCTCTTGCCTTTCTGGTGTCTTCAGGACGTTGATTCCTACCTTCCCTGTCATGGAAGTGACTGATGGGTGTCTTCACGTGAAAAGCTGCCCCCTTGCCATGGTGGGAGCCACATCTGCAAGCAGTCAAGGGGACTTCAGGAGGACACGGCTGGACGACACTTCTGCCCTGGCCCTGACATTTCTGGGTTGCAGTGAGGTGGGACCCACCCTTAGACCGGCACAGTGCCCATACACAGCCATCTGGAAGAGCAAGAGAAGTGTGTGAGCTGGCGAGCCATTGACAGGTGAGAGGAAGGAGAAAGTCCCCCCTTTCCCCACTGAAACATGGTCATCAGACATGGTCTGTGTGACTTGTCAGGATGGCTCATAGGATAGCGCCTCACGAAGACCACACACGTCAGCTCAAGGGCATGTTGTTGTGTCTGACTCGCCTCCTGCCCTGCCTCACCTCTCTGTCCCTGCTCTGCACTCTCTCCTATGGAAACAGCGTCTTAATCCCTGCTTCGGGCTCTGCTTTCTGGGAAATACGAGCTGAGGAATCGCCTGACTCTAAATGAGTTGGTATCTTGCAAGCTACTCCAGACCATAGTCCCCAGTGAACTCTCAGGCTTCTAAAGTCTCCCTGACCTGAGTTAGTGATGGCACTGACCACCCGCAGGCCACCCTGAATGAACTGATGCTCAGTGAACTATCCCTGTGGCCAGGCGCCAGAGGGTCCTGGGGCTGCCACCTACTGGGTTCTCACTTTACCCCTCCAAGGACTTTTAGTCCCCATTTGAATTTTTTGGTTTTATTCCCAGGCTGCCTGCTGACCACACAACTCTGGTGCCTCCAGAGTATTTCACGATTCTCCCTCCACCTGCCTAGCTGTGCCGTCGGGGAATCGGGATCATTCTCGGCACTTCCCTCTCTTTACCTGCTCATTCCTGTACTCAGTGTGTCACCAGTCTTGCTACTTCTTATCCCCTTACCCACTTCTCTCCATCTTCCTAGCCTGAGCCCTCTTCGTCTGTCCTCAGTGCAACAACTTCCAGATTTGTTTCCTCTCATCAACTCTCGCTTTCCATAGAGTATTATTTTCAAACACAATTAAAAGTACCTAACTCTGCAGTTTAAAACCCTTAGGGGTTTTCCATCATTCCTGGAAAGAGCCCAACATTGTTAAAAACATTGTTCAAAACCCAACATTGATCTGACCTGTCAGCCTCTCTCACCTCATCCCCTGCCACATTTTCCTTCCCAAACGGCACGCCAGCCCAACGGCATCCCTGGGATGTTGCATACGCTGTTTCCTTGGCCTGGAAATCTTTTCCTCTTCCCCCTTTGCTTGGCGGGTCTGCTCCAACTTGCTTTTCAGCTCTCAGGGAAATGAGGTTTCCTCTGGGAAATAGACACTGATCAGCACCCCACATCTCTTAGTCTGGATCACGTGATACTTTTGAGTTTCATTGTACTTTTCCCTCGCAGTTCTGTTAGGACTTCCTAGAGAAACAGAACCAATGGAACATCAAGGAATGTTTATTACACATAATTGGCTCATGAAAATCTGCAGCTGACAAGTCCTAGGATCTGCCATCTGCAAGCCAGAGGCCTAGGAAACCCTGTGGTTTAATTCCGCCCGGGTCCCAAGGCCTGAGACCAGGACAGCAGATGAGGCAGATTCCAGTTCCAGGGCTGAAGACGAGGTAGATGTGCCTGCTCAACAATATAGCAGATAAAAGGGGCACAGTCCTCTCTCTTGGGGTGTTGTTGTTGTTGTTGTTCTTCATACAGGCCCTCAGTGGACTGAGTGATGCCCACTAACTTCGAGGAGAATAATGAACTAAGTCAAAGGGATCGAATGCTAATTGCATCTGGCAACACCCTGACAGACACGTCTTTCAGTAATGTTTAAGCAGGTGCTGGACACCCACTGGTCCAGTCAAGTTGACACACAAAATTAAGTATCCCATAGTCTTTATAATTATTTTGATGATAGACATTAGTGTATGGCCATTGATTTGTTTAATGCTCCTCCTCCCTAGACTAGTGGCTACATGAGAGCAGGTATAAATTTATCTGACTTACTGCCTGAACCATGGTAAGCACACAATAAATAATTTAAAGATGATGCATTAATTAACTAATGAATATTATTCAGCAGTGTTCCTCAAAAAAGTAGTTCGTGGATAAATGTTGTTACTAATCTGTGAAAAAAATAATTACATAAATTAAGAATAAGTGTTTGGAGATTTTATAGCAATTCAAGAGATTAATTTTTGCTGTTGAATCTAATACGTTTTCATTTTGTGTGTAATTTTTCTGATAATTTATTTCCATTATATTTTACAAAATTATCAGTCTACAAGATTAAAAAAATCTTCTGTTTCACCACAGAGAGTGTGAGAGGCACTAACTGTGGAATATTGCTTCATTATTAAAAGTATTCAAAGACAACTTGGAAATAATCAAATAAAGATTTGTAAAATAATGATGGTCATGAAAACAATTGTGATGATAATAAAAAAGTATATAAGGACCACAAAACAAACAATGTCATTTGAATTACGTGTTGGAAGTACAAGTTTAGAAAAGCTTGATAGTAGTTTTTTAAAGAAAAAAGCAGTTTTAGTTGTTTAAGAGTATACCTCGACACTATTATGAAAATTTGCTTTTATACTGTAGTGTCAGAAAAGTTTCTCCTACATGAAGAGATGGTATGTTTTCTTTTGAAAAGTACTGAGATACATAAATTTGTTTTTCTTTTTCTTTTGCTGTGCTACCCAGGAGGTTGGCATTATGTTTGTTACTTAATCCCAATATCTCTATCGGCTTTTTATATTCATGTTTGTTTTATTCTGATTTTTATAATATAGTTTTTAATTTCACTTAGAATGTGTTGCATCTGGATATTTAACTTTTTTTACTCTTAAAAGAACAGCTTTATTGCCTTCTTATAGAGATATAATTCATGGACCAAAAATTCATCCTTAAAAGTGTGCAAGTTTCAGGCTTGTCGTATATTCACAGGGTGAGCAAGCATCACTACCACTTAATTTTAGAACATTTTTATTACACCAAAAAGCAACTTTATATCCTCCAGCAGTTACTTTACATTTGGAATAATTTAAGAGGGATAGGTACTAATTCTTCTTTAAATGTTTGATAGAATTCACCTGTTAAGTCATCTGGTCCTGGACTATTGTTTATTTGGAGTTTTTAAGTTATTGCTTCAATTTCATTGCTAGCAATTAGTGTATTTATATATTCTGTTCCTTCCTGGTTCAGTTTTGGTTGGCTGTATGCTTCCAGAAATCTATCCGTTTATTCCAGTTTGTTGAATTCGTTGGTATGTAACTGTTTGCAGTATTCTTTAGATTCTTTGTAGTTCTATAGTGTCAGTCATAATTTTTCCTCTTTCACTTATGATTTTGTTTATTTGGTCTCTTTTTTTTCTTGATGAGTTTGGCTAAAAGTTTGTCAGTTTTGTTTATCTTTTCAAAGAACCAGCTCTTATTGTTCTTTTCTTTTGTTTTTAAAAACGATTACAGCTTCGCCTGGCAGTGCAGAAGCCAGAAGATACCCTCCCCCTGAAACTGGAGCTGTAGCCCGGGTCGTGGAGTGTGGCCCACAGCCAGAGGCGGCAGCCCGAGCACATTGGGGTGGGGCAGGGCTTCTGTCATTTAAAGCAGCTTTAGTGCGGAGTTTTCTCCATGAAGGCGAATTGACACTCATTCCTCTAGGCCTTTGTTTCCCTGGGTGGACTAGTGGGGAGACAAGTTCTTATCTCTGAAAAATATGGAAGTTTGGGGCCGTTTGGGGCTGAAATAACCCTCATTCAGGGTGAGCCTCTGTCCTGTGGCCACCACTCAAGGAATGAAACCCATGCTTACTTGAAGGGCACAGTGCCACTGCGGTCGAAGGGAGCACAGGCTCTGGGCAGGGGGACTACCGCACACAGCCGCAGATGCCGAAGACCAGGCCAAAGCTCTAGAGTATTTCAGTAAAGGGGTTAGAGTGTCCCAACTTTTTTAAGTTTCCAATGAATTAAAAGAGTTTTTTTTATTTAAAACCTATACAACCAATGCATTGAAGACAAAAATCAAACAGGAAATTAAAAACTACTTTGAGACAAAATGTAAATAAAAACAAACTTTTCAAAATTTATAGGGCACGGTTAAAGCAGTTCTAAGGAGAAAGGTCATAGTTATGTAGGGCTATCTTAAGAAATAAGAACCCCCCCCCAAAAAAACCACCTAATTTTACACTTAAAACATCTAGAAAAAGAAGAACAAGCAAAACCAAAAAGAAACTAAAGAAGAAAATAATTAAGATCAGAGTGGAAATAAATAAAATATAGATTAAAGAAACTATAGAAAGTTCAATGGAACTAAGAGTTGGTTCTTCAAGGAGATTTTTCTTTAAAAAATAGCTATTATCTATCTATCTAGCTAGCTATCTACCCATCATCTATCTAACAACTACCCATATGTCTTTACAGCCATAACCTTCCCTCTGATTGGTACCAGAGTTAGCTAGTTATTAATAGAAAGAGATCCAGGGGAGCCAGGCATTGTTGAGCCTAACAGTCTGGGGAGCATGAGTCTGCCCACCTGCCCTGCCAAGGATTAACTTAGCTCTCTGCCACCCTCCAACACCTGACTGCCATGGGAAGCAGGAGGAGATAAACACATGCACAAAAGCCAAAATGGCGTGGGGTGGGGTGGTGACTATAGTCCTGTTAGTCTAACCAGGGAAAAAAATCATTGGCTAGGAGGTGGACCCATCAAAAGCCCACAAAAGCTTGGGAAGTTGATTAGTTATTTTGAAAGAGCTCTTGGTTATAACCCCATGGAAACAAAGAAGCTCTTTCTCTCTCTCTTGCTCAGTGACCTGCACTTACCCATTCATTCACGCACCCTCTCTCCATAGCCTTGTGACCTCATGCTCCAGGCAGGAGCATAGATACTGCAGCACATCCAAGGGTTGCAGCCAGGAATGCAGGCCAAGCTAGCCAGACTAGGCTAGGCTTTAACATGGTAGAGGAAGTCTGGACACTGGCTTTGTTTTGGCCTCCCTGAAGACACAGTTGGACTTTTTCCATGCTGGGAAGGAGTGAGATGGGACATTGAGAACCAGGGGGCAGTTTCTATTTCCACCCGAATGAAACTTGCTGCACCACAATCTCCTGGCGTGGGTTCTTGAAATGATTTTTTTTCAGTCCTATAGAAGAGCCTGATTTCCGCTGGCAACATAATCACCTTGTTTTCTGTGTCCCAGAAACTTTAAAACATTCTGTTTTTGTTTTATTCATCTCAAACTTTTGTATAACACCCCTATGATTTATTATTTGAGCCATTGGTTATTTAGAATGTGTTTTTAATTTCCAAATATTTGTGAATTTTACATTTTTTCTTTTGTTGAGAAGTAATTCTGTTTTTTATTTTTGGAAGAACATACTTTGCATAATTTTATAACCTTATTAAGGTTTGTTTTATGGGCTACATATGATATATCCTAGATAATATCCCACATGCATTAAAGAAGAATTTGTGTTCTTTTGTTGTTAAGTGTAATATTCTATATCTAGATGCCTATTAGGTTTATCTGGTCCATAATGTTGTTAATAGATTCTATTTTCATTATGACATACTTTTTAATTTTTCTATTTTTGAAAATAGGATGTAGAAGTCTCTGACTCTCTTGATAAATAAATTCTTGATGAATTGACTAATTATCATAAAATGTGCTTTCTCTCTTGCAGGGAGAATTTCTCTAGGTGTATTGGATCCAACCTCTAAAAATGGATGGAGTCAAGAGAACAGAGAAAGAGGCTGACAACTGCAGAAGTAAAGAAGGAGTTTATTAAGGAAACCTATGGGTAGAAAATGAGTCTTGGATAGCAGAAGGGCTATGGATCACTGCATTCCAAAATGAATGGGGTTCGGTGTATGAATTCTCTAGGAACCCAGGTGGCTTTTAGCCAAGTGGCACGTGAGTTGCATATTCCAAAGCAGTGAGCAGCTTAATGGGCCTAATTATCTATGTAAGAACATTACTTTCAGGTGATACGGGACCCACCTCTCTGTCTTCTTCTGTGACTCACACTATGCCTATATTGATATGCTTGATATACAGATATTTGAGGTTCTTTTCATTTTCCGTTTTTTAAAATTCCTTTTGTTTCTCAGACCAAATCATTCCAGTTGACCTATTTGAACATTTTTTTCTTCTGTCAACTCAAGTCTTTGGAGTCCCTCTAGTGAATTTTTAATTTCAGCTATACTTTCAATTCTAAAAATACTATTTTGTTGTTCTTTTCTGTTAATAATCTCAACTTCTGTATTGATATTTTGTATTTGGTAAGACATAGCTTTCATGAATTCCTTTAATTCATTAGACAGAATTCACTTTAATTTTTAAACATATTTTAATAATGAATTTAAAGTCTTTGTGTAGTAAATCTAACATCTGCATTTTCTCAGGAACAGTCTCCACTGACTGCTATTTCTCCTGTGTATAGGACATGTTTTATTATTTCTTCTTTTTATATCTTGTAATATTTTGTTGCAAACTCAGCATTTTAAGCTATATAATATAGCAACTCTGAAAATCAGACCTTCTCTCCTCAGGATTTGTTGTAGCTCTTTTTTTGTTGTTGCTTTTAGTTTGTTTAGTGACTTTCCCTGACTAATTCTGTAAACTCTACATTCATTATCTTGTTCAGCCACTAAAGTCTGCTTGGTTAGCTTAGTGGCCTGACATAAATTTTCTTAAATGCTTCAACCAGTTTGTCTTCCATCCTTTGCTTAGAGACTGTGCATGTGCTTGGGCATGTCTTAAATACTCTGGAAATGTTAAACTCTTTCTGGTCATCTTGCTTGCAAAGAACCTTGAAGTAAGCACAAGGTAATGGTTCAGGGCTCTCTTCAGGCTTCTAGCGCATGTGCACATGCACACATCAGTGTGGACTTCTAGCTTCCTGGGAATGTATTGGATCATGTTAAAGCCTTCTATCAGCATCTCATTGTCCAAATATTCCTTATAAGTTCTATTTTGGTGGGGAGGGGCAGGCATTTCTTTTTGTTTTTCCCAACTTGTATGGTCACCTCAGGGAGTTGTGATGTTGAACAATTGCTACTGATTGTTCTTAGCAAATTCCCTGGGGATAAGACTTTTTCTACTGAGGAAACTCTCAGGTGAAATAATTATAAAAACTGACTGGACTTTTCTAAGGCACTGCTAGATAGGTCAAATATTGACAATCACTGAAGTGGAGATTTCCTAGAAGCCCCAAACCCAGGAGCTGGTAGGCTGCTGTGTTTCACAACTACCATGGATGCAAGGATGATGACATTCAAGGGTAACACAGAGCTGGATAGAGGGAGATAAAATAAGGTATGTTGAAAACGCCACAAAGCTAACTGTTCTTACAAACATTTGGATATTTTTCTTAAATAAATACTCCTTAGATTATTTCAACCTTTTGGCTACTTACAGAGTTCTTACAAAACTGATTTGGCAATTTTTCTCAATATTTTTATTGCTTTTATAGAGAAGCAGGTTTTGAAGTATTTATTCTGCCATTCTAGAAGTATAGCATGTGTACATATTTGTTTTTGCTTAAGTTTTTACTTAGTAAAATATAAATAATATGATATTAATCATTTCCAGGGGCGTCCAAACTTTTGGCATCCCTGGGCCACACTGGAAGAAGAAGAGTTGTCTTGGACCACACATTAAATACACAAACACTATTGAAAATGATGAGCAAAAAAAAGTTTCAAGTAAATTTACGATTTTGCATTGGACTGCATTCATAGCCATGCTGGGCCACATGTGGCCCATGGGTCATGGGTTGGATACCCTTGACTTTATTTTAAACCATTTGTAAGTATATAATTTAGTGTCATGAAATACATTCATGAGGTATAACTATTACCACTAGCTATGACCAAAACATTTTTTCTCTCCCCCTGAACATAAACTATATTCATTACACAATAACTACCCCTTCTTTCCTCCCCATAGCTTTGTTAACCTCTATTCTATTTTCTGTCTCTATAGGTTTGACTATTCTAGGTACCTCATATAAGTAGAGTCATACAATAATTTTTCTTCTGTGTTTGGCCTATTTTACTTTCCATAAGGTTATCAAGGTTCATACATGCTGTGCCATATATCAAAATTTCATTCTTATTTTATGGTAAAATAATATTCATAGTATGTATAGACCACATTTTATTTACATATTAGTCTATTGATGGACACTTATATTATTCCTACCTTTTGTTATAGTAAATAATGCAGCAACAAACATTATTGTACACATATCTTTGTCTGTGCTTTCACTGCTTATATATACATAGTTAAGTGTAATCACTAAGTCAAATGATAGTTCCATATAACTTTGAAAAATTGTCAAGCTCTTCTCCACAATGATTGTACCATTTTACCTACCAACCAGCAATGCTTCAATATTTTTTCCACTTATCTAACACTTGTTATTTTCCTTTTTTTTATTATGGCCACTCCTGCACACATGATGTGGTATCTCACTATGGTCCTGATTTGTATTTCCCTGATGAGTAATCAGGTTGAGCATCTTTTCACATACTTATTGTCAATTGTATATCTTCTCTGGAGAACTATCTGTTCAAGTTGTTTTCACATTTTTGTTGTTCTTTTTCTAAATTGTAAAATTTCTTATATATCCTAGACATTAACTTATGATCAGATTTATGATTAAAAATGATCTCCATTTATAAATTGTCTTTTTATTTTCTTGGTTTCACTTGATGCACACAATTTTTTAATTTTGGTGAAGTCTAAATTGTCTATACCTTTTCTTTTTGTTTTCCAAACTTTTGGTATTATAGTCATGAAGTAATCGTCAAATATAATGTTATAAAGATTTCCTCCAATGATTTCCTCTTAGACTTTTATTACATTATTAGCTCTTAAGTTTGGGTCTTTGACTTATTTTTAGTTAAATTTTGTATGTGGTATAACAAAAAGGACCAACTTCACTATTTTGTGTGCTAATGTACAGATCTTTCAGCACCTTTTGTTGAAAAGACCATCTTTTCTCCATTGAATAATCGTGGCATCTTTGTTGAAAATCAATGGACCATGTATATGAGGATTTACTTCTGGGATCTGTACTCTACTTAATTTTTAAATGTTCATTCTTATGCCTGTACTGTAGCTTTGTAGTAAATTTTGAAGTTGGGAGGTATGAGTTTCACTGTATTATTCTTTTGTATTATTTTGTATTGTTCTTTTGGAAGGTTATTTTAGTTATTCAAAATCCCTTGTAATTTATTTAAACTTGAGGACTCGCTTCTCCATTTCTGTGAAAAGGCTATTGAATTTTTGATAAGGGTTGTGACAAATGTTTAGCATATTTTTGGTAGCATTGCTATGTTCACATGCTTAAAACTTCCTATCTGGGAACACAAGATGCTTTTCTATTTGTTCATGTCTTCTTTAATTTTTGTAGTGTTTTATTGTTTCTAGCACACAAGTCTTTTACATCCTTGGTTAGGTTGATTTCTAAGTATTTGGTTCTTTTATATTCTATTATAAATATAATTGTTTTCTTTCTTTTCTTTTTGGGCTGTTCAGTGCTAATGTAGAGAAACACAATTTCATGTGTTGATCCTGTATCTTGCTGAATTTATTTATTAGCTGTAGTAGTTTTCCTGTGAATTATCGGAATGTTCCATTCTATGGGAAAACACTGTCTATGAGTAGATAATAGTTTTACATCTTTCTTCGCAATTTGGTTGTTTTTTATTTTATTTCTTTCCCAATAACTTTGGTTAGATTTTTCAATGTAATGTTAAAAAGCAACAATGAAGTTAACATTCTTGTCTTGTTCCTAGAGAAAAAGCTCTTAGTCTTTCGACATTGAGTATAATATAATTGTAGTTAAAAAAGCCTTTGCCATACTAAAGAAATATTTTTCTTCAGTTTTCTGAGATTTAAAAAAAATTATTAAAATGTGTTGAATTCTGTCAAATGCCTTTTCTGTATTATTTGAGGTGATCATTTTTTCCCTTTGTTCTATTACTGTGATGCATTACATTGATTGAGTTTTGTATGTGAACTACATTTGCATCCTGAGATAAGGACCACTTGCTCAAATTAAAAAAAAATTGTTTTAATATGCTGATGAATTCAATTTGCTAATAATTTGTTGAGGATTTTACATCTATATTCATAAAGACTATTCATCTACAAATTTATTTTCTTATAATTTTCTTTTTTCTTTTTTGGCTTTGATATCAGGGTATTACTGGCCTCCTAGAATGAGTTAGAGTATGTTCCCTCACTTTTTAATATTTTGGAAGAGTTTAAGAAGGATTGCTGTTACTTATTTGAACATTTGGTAGAATTAATCTGGTACAGGAATTTAATTGCTAGAAGGTTTTTAAAATTACTGTTTCAGTCTCTTTACTAGTTACAGGTTTACTCAGATTTTGCATTAGTTAATAATTCAGCCTAGTTATCTCATATATTTCTAGGAATTTTATAATTTTGCACAAATTATTTATTTACTGCTGTACTCTTTTATACTTTTATATTTCTGTAAATATAAAAGTATTATCCCTTTTTAAATGTGATTTTAGTTGATAATTTTCTCTGTATTCTTAGTCAATCAACTAAGATGGTCAACTTGTTGATACTGTGAAAGAACCAACTCTTGGTTTTATTGGCTCTGCCTATCATTTTTCTACTCTTTATTTTATTTATCTCTTTTTTAGTCTTTATTATTTTCTTTTTCAAGTAGTTTTCAGGTTAGTTTGTCTTTTTAGGTTTTAATTTTAAAACCTTATTTTTTAAAAATTCAAGTATTTATATCTAAAATATTTTTCTCATATTGCTTATGCTGGGTCCCATAACTTTTGGTGTGATGTGTTTTTCTTTTCAGAGGTTTCTGGATGGTATTTAACTTCTCTTTAGATTTCTTCTTTGACCTATTATTTAGGCATGTGCTTTTTAGATTCCACATATTTGTGAATCTTTCAGTTTTCTTTTAGTTGTTAATGTATAACTTCATCCCATTGTGCTCAGAAAATATATATTGTATAACACCTATACATTGAAATAAATTAATTTTTGTTTTGTTACCTAACATATTGTCTATGCTAAAAAAAATTATGTTGCACTTGAGGGGAATGTGCATTCTGCTGTTTTTTGGGTAGAATGTTCTCTGTGTGTGTGTGTGTGTGTGTATGCTTACTCTTATTGTTTGGTATACTGTATTATCAGCTCCTCTGTTTTCCTACTTATCTTTTGCCTGTTCATTCTACACATTACGAAAAGTGGTGTATTAAAAGCTACAACCATATTATTAGAATAGTCTATTTCTTCAATTGTATCAATGTTTACTTCATATATTTTGAGAGTGTTACTGGGTATGAAGTTATTTATAATTGTTATATCTTCTTACTGTATGGAACCTTTTATTAATATATAATGTACTTGCCTCTGTTGATTTAAAGCCTGTTTTGTCTAATATTGGTATAGCCACCCAGCTCTATTTTGTTTACTCTTTATACAAAATACCTTTTTTCACTTATAACCTACTCATATCTTTAGATATAAAATGAGCCTCTTGTTGAAATTATATTGTTGTATTGTGTTTTTTCAACCCATTCATCCAATCTCTGTCTTTTTATTATAGGGTTAAACAATTTACAATTAAAGTAATTGCTGAAAAAGAAGATCATAGTTATTTTTCTATTTGTTTTCCATGTGACATAACTCTGGTCCCTCATTTTCTCCATTACCTTCTTTTGTGTTTAGTTGATATTTTTTGTAGTAAAAAATCTTTATTCATTTCTTATTTCTTTATATATATTCTTTGTGACTATCATTAATATTATATTTAATATTTTAAAGCTACATCAATCTAATTTGAATTTATAGCAACTTAATTTCATTATCATATAAAATGTCTATCCATAAAAATGTTTCATCTTGCTCCTTTATTTTACTAATGTCAAAAATTGTGTTTTTATAAATTGTGTGTCCAATAACATAGGTTGATTATTATGTTTTATACATTTATCTATAAAATCATGTAGAAAATAAAAACTAAAATTACAAATCCAGATTGCAATAATTCTAGCTTCTATAGTTGCCCATCTATTTACTAGAGATCTTTATTTCTTTATAAGTTTTCATGTAGCTGTTGCATGTCATTTTACTTCCGTTTGGCATGTCTCACATGGCAGATCTAATGGTAATAAATTTTCTCAGCATTTGTTTACCTGAAAATGTCTAAATTTAATTCTAATTTTGAAGAAAATTGAGTACAAAATTTTATGTACTGGATATAAAATTCTCAGTTGACAGGGTTTTTGTTTATATGTTTTTACTCCTTCAGCACTCTGAATATATCAGTGCCTTCTAGCTCCAATGTTTCTGATAAGAAATCAACTGATAAAATTTTACTGGGGATAATTTTTTGTGACAACTCACTTTTTTCTTGCTAATGTCAAGATTCTCTTTGTCTTTTCACAGCTTGATTTTAATGTGTCTCAGTGTGGGTCAGTTTGAAGCTATTCTAACTGGAGTTTGTCGAGCTTCTTGAATTGCATGTTCATATATTTCACCAAGCTCAGCACATTTTCTGTCATTATTTTTTCACGTAGTCTTCCTTCCTCTTTCCCTTCCTCATTTTGGGTCTCCCACAATGCATGTGCTTATCTTCTTAATGGTGTCCTGCAGGTCCCTTCAGGTCTCTTTATTTCTTTTCACTTTTCTTATGTTCCTCAGACTCAGTGTTTTCAGTTGTTCTGTTTTAATGTTTACTGATTCTTCTGGCAACTCAAATTTTCTTTTGACTCCCTCTAGTGATTTATAACTTTAATTATGATATTTTCATCTCCATATTATTTTAATAGTTTCTATATCTTTATTGATGTCCTCATTTTGTCCATACTTATGTTCTTGTCTTTGTCTATATCTTCCATCTGTTTTTAAAGCATCTTTAAAACCGGTACTTTTAAGTCTTTGTTTAGTCTTCCAATGTTCGGCTTTCTCTGGAATGCTTTCAGTTTTGTTCCTCTGAATGGGCCACGCTTTCCTGTTTCTTCATTTGCCTTGTGATTTTGTTGTTGCTGTTGAAAATGTGACATTTGAATCTTATAATGTGATAACTCTGAAAATGAGACTCTCCCACTTCCTGAAGGTTTGATTTTTTTAAAAAATGTTTAACAGTATCCCTTAGCCAGGAACCTGCCTGAGGTGAAAGCTTAAGGATTTCTCAGGTCTTGTCTGAGGCTCCTCTTTTTCCTGTGGTGGCTTTTTAAATTTCCACCTTAGAAGTGGTAAGTTTTAAATGTCCTAATTCTTAAATGCCTGGCTCCCAAAATGGAAGAGAAAAGAAAAAAACATACAGAAACTCCAAAAATGTTCTACTACTTTTTAAAAAATGGTGGTCCCCTTGTCACAGAGTAAATGCAGGGTAATTGAACCTAGAAGCATCAGTCACCCCTGCTCCTTTCCAATTTGTAACAAGAAGAACCTGAAATTCTTCAGAAAAGACTCAGCTTGTCACAGCTGAGGAAGGACTGGGACTGGCCATGGTCCTGACATGCCATTGCAGATCACCCAGCGTATCCTTACGGGGTGAGCAGTCAGACAGGTCTGGGGATCAGAACTCTCTTTTACACGAACTGGTCAAGTCATATGGCAGCTCAGATGCTCTCGCAGGGCAGCCGCAAGGACTAACTAAATGGAAGAGGCAAATCACCTATTACACCATCTAGCACATTGGAGTAGCCCCAGATGACAGCTATCACAAATTAACTGAGGGCACTTAGAAA
>PVJD01014877.1:0-27306 GCA_004026545.1 Mormoops blainvillei
AAACTTCTCCTTCATGTGCAGGTGTTCACGTAAACACAATTTCCCAACATCGAGCCCCACCCTCCTCATTAGAAGCATGTTTACAACATTTGGAATGCAGCAGTGTGGAAGGGATGACTATGACTCTGATGCCAACCTAGAATACACTGAAGAGGAAACCTACCAGCAGTTCCTAGATTTCTATGAGGATGTGCTCCCCGAGTTCAAGAACGTGGGGAAGGTGATCCAGTTCAAGGTAGGCATGCACAGTGTGCCTGAAGGGGATGGGTTTGCTTCCTACTGAAGTCCTGATGGGATGAGAGAGCGAGGGCTCTCCATCTGGGTGGGGGTGTTGCGCTGGCACAATGCCTGACCCTGTGTTGACCACCCAGCCACTTGGTGAATGTTACTCCCATACCTTGTTTTTGATACTCCTCATTACTTTATGCCACAGGTACTACATGAAATCTAACACTAGCATGATATTTCTTAGATGCTGAGGTTTTTATTGGAAAGGGTTATTTATTTTGTACCTTTATGGTTCAGCCCCTTTCCAGCCTATGAATTCTTTGCATATCTCTGCAGATAGTGCAGCATTCACTTACAGGTTATATGTGAATGCACATCCTTTGTAGTTGGTCTCATCTCCAGCTGCAATATAACACAGCTATTTTTGTTGTTTCATTGTACTGATCATGCTTGCTTTCACCTTCCAAGCAAGGTGAACATTGTTTGTTTTGGAGCTGAGAACACATGTCATGATATTTTTATATTATTTTTATTCCTTGTATACTTCCATAGTGAACTTAGTCTCCAGAAACCAGGGTTTATGATACTGAGTGAAGAAGAACTGTGCCAGTTGCACATAATAATGTTTAAAAATATTCTTAAAACCTAAGTCCGACCAGTTCTAATGCTATTACTTTCAGGGACAATTACTGTAATCCTACCATATGACGGCCTCCTACCTTGTTTAAAATTTGATCAGAAATTCTAACATGAATGACTTTATTAGGATAAAGCATCGATTGCCACATAATTTGAAAAAAAAGATAAAACTAAACCTATGGAAGTTTTTTTGGATAGTTGGAAATGACACTGAAGAGTCAGAACATACAATACAATAAAGCTACTAACCAACAACACTGTTGATACCATTAAAAGATAAATGCAACCTTTAAATTCAGTGCTACGCTTCTATTTACTGAATTTTAGATATAAAATTTTTTTTCTTTTAGTTTATCTTTGCATCTAATCTCTTGTTTTTGTTCTGTATATCTTCCTGTCTTTGCACTAATTCTCAGTAAAATTAATGAAAATTGAGATGGTATGTCAACACAATACAACCATGTTAGAAGCATAGGCCAACGGGTCAGTGTGGGTTTGAGCGGGCCTGTGCTTCATAATATAGCACTTCAGGACTTGCGGCCAAGATGGAGGTGTGGATAGATATACTTTGTCTCCTTGCACAACCAAAAGAAGGATAACAACAAATTTAATAACAAAAACAACCAGAACTGCCAGAAAATTGAACTGTGTGGAAGTCTTGACAGACAAGGAGTTAAAGAAGAAACATTTATCCAGACTGGTAGGAGGGGTGGAGACACGTGTGGGAAGGCCACAGCTGGAAGACAAGGACCAGTATAGATAACGACTGAAGGTTCCACACTTCCATGCGGATAAACTGGAAAGAACAACTTGGGAACAAGAAACTACTCAACCCAGGGTTCCAATCAGAAAACTAAACCCCTCAGAACCCCTGTCTATAAAAACCTGTGGGGGCTGCCCACAGGAGAAACTGCCAGTCTCAGAGGAGTGTTCGTTGGAGATCCATAGGGTCTAAAATGTACCAAACCCATCCACTGAAGAATCAGCACCAGAAGGTCCCAGTTTGCTTGTGGGTAGCAGGGGAACTGACTACAAGCCAGCCAAGAGCCGAGCAAGCAGCATATTTCCCTCTCTGACCTCTCCACCACATACAGAGCCACAAGGCAGTGACTTGAGTTGCCCAGCCCTGGCGAATACCTAAGGCCCCACCTACTCCTTACGACTTAACAGGTGCACCAAGACAAGGAAATAGGGCCCAAATGAAAGAACAGGTCAAAGCTCCAGAGAAAGAACTAAGTGAGGAGGAGATAGCCAACCTATCAGATGCAGAGTGCAAAACACTGGTAACCTGGATGCTCACAGAAATGCTGCAGTATGGTCACAAAATAGAGGGAAAAATGAAGGCTATGCAGAGTGAAATGAACAAAAATATATATGTAACCAACAGTAAAGGGAAGGAAACCAGAAATGAAATCAATGATTTGGAACAGAAGGAAGAAAGAAACATTCAACCAGAATAGAATGAAGAAAAAGAATTCTGAAAAAGTGAGGAGAGGCTGAGGAACCTCTGGGACAACCTTAAACATTCCAGCATCCAAATCATAGGGGTGCCAGAAGAGAGAGGAAGAGCAAGATACTGAAAACTTACTTGAAAAAATAATGGAGAACTTCCCCAGTCTGGCAAAGGAAGCAGACATCCAGGAAGCTCAGAGAGTCTCTAAGAAGTTGCATCCAAGGAAGCACACACCAAGGCACATCATCATTACATTACCCAAGATTAAAGACAAGAAGAGAATCTTAAAAGCAGCAAGAGAAAGGGTCAGACTTATCTACAAAGGAGTTTCCATAAGACTATCAGGTGATATCTCAAGAGAAACCTTAGAGGCAAGAAGGAGCTAGAAAGAAGTACTCAAAGTCATGAGAGGCAAGAACCTACATCCAAGATTACCCAGCAAAGCTGTCATTCAGGATGGAAGGGCAGACAAAGTGCTTCCCAGATAAAGTAAAGTAAAAAAGGAGTTCATCATCACCAAGCCCTTAGTACATGAAATGTTAAAGGGACTAATCTAAGAAAAAGAGGATGATCAAAACTATGAACAGTGAAATGACAGCAAACTCACTAGTATCAACAACTGAACCTAGGAAAACAAAAACAAACTAAGCAAACTGCCAGAACAGGAACAGAATCACAGAAATGGAGATCACCTCGGGGGTTATCAGTGGGGAGGGGGAGGGAGGAGAATGGGGGTAAAAAGTAGAGGGAATTAGAAGCATAACTGGTAGGTACAAAATAGACACGGGGAGATTAAGAATAGTATAGGAAAGGGGGAAGCCAGAGAACTTATATGTACAAACTATGGACATGTACTAAGGTGAGGGGCGTGCATGGCAGAGGGAAATAAAGAGGAGGAAAAAATGGGACAACTCTAATAGCATAATCAAAATATACTTCAAAGAACAATATGATACTCTACCCCTTCAAGCCTTTTCCTCGCCTCAGAAGTAAATTATCAACATTTTCCTTCTTCAGTCTTTAAATTATACAGATTTATTGGAATATTTATAGTGGAAATGCTTTCAAAATTTAATACTGGTTAATGGAAATCCCACCATTAACCTACTATCTAAAATTTTCTTTTGCTTAAAATTCCATTGTCTGTGACAGTTTTTTTCCTTCAGTTTTATTAAGATATAATTGAAATACACCATTGCATAAAATTAAGGTACAACATAATAACTTCATTATATATATTATGAAATGATTACCATAATAAGTTTGGTTAACATCCATCATCTCATAAAGTTACCCCCCCAAAAAATGAGAATCCTTTTACTCTCATTAATTTTTAAATAGACCAAACAGCACTGTTATAGTCATAATGTTGTATAATTTGATGGTAAGATGGTTCTTAAGTAAGGAGTACTTAATACCTTTGACCACTTTCATCAAATTTCACCACCAACAAAACCCTCCATATCTTAGCTAGATTCTTATGTCTTTTTCTATGACCTTCTTTTTGTTTTTAGGTTCTATGTATATGAGATAATTGCAATATTTATATTTCTCTGACTTCACTGGGCATAATGCTGCCAGTATCTCTCCATGTTGTCTCAAATGCCAAAATTTTATTGTTTTTCTATAGCTGAGTAATATTCCATTGATTATAGATTATATTTTCCTTGCCACTCATCTGTAGATAAACACAGTTTTAGGCATTTCAGTGGGCTACTGTAAATAATGCCACAGTAAACGCAGGGGTGAATATATCTTCTCAGATCTGTGTTTTGGGTTTCTCTGGGTGAATACCCAGAAGTGGAATTGCTGGGTCATATAGTCGTTTGTTTTATTTTATTCTTTTAGAAAACAAAGCCATTTTTATTTGTTCATTTCTTGCATTTAAAGTACTCCTCCATGACATGCTTTCCCAGAAACTCTTTGCCATGTCCTTAACTGTACCCAATGACTTTACAGGGTTTTTCCTATCTGTCAGTTTTGCAAAGGCCTAGGCATTCCTTTAGTTTCTTATTGTCTTAATTAGGTTCATTTGGTGTTCAACACAAAGGGTTCCACCAATTTGACATGCATGGGCTTATCAGTTATATGCAAGCACACAAAGTTGGGCTTAGCATTTGCCTAAAGCCTTGGCAGTTGAACAAATTCCTCACGGTGGGTCATCATTAAGAAAGGCAGTCTTTAGCACTTCTTGTAAAGCAGTAGTAACCTTTACACATCCAGCAACAATGCTGATACTTTTTTTTCCCTTGATTTGAGAGAGAGAGAGACATCAATTTGTTGTTCCACTTAATGATACATCATTAGTGGATTTTTGTCTGTGCCCTGACTGGGGATTGAACCCACAACCTTGCTGTATAAGGATGATACTCTAACCAACTGAGTTGCCCAGCTAGGGCATAATGCTGAATCTTGAACACACCAAAACCTACATCTTACACAACTGTGCAGAAGCAGAAGAAGAATGACAGTTCTTTTTAAAATTTTTTGATTATCTTCCATACTGTTTTCCTTAGTGAACTGCAGTACCAGTGTGCATGAGACAGGGTTTCTTTTTGTCTACATTTTGACCAGTGCCTCCTATTTTTGGTCTTTTTGATAACGGGCTTTCCAAAATATGTGAGATTATGTGTCATTGTGGTTTTTATTTACAATTTCCTTGATAGTAATGATGTAAAACATCTTTTTCTGTACAGTCTTTGGAAAAAAATGTATGTTCAGATTATCTGTTAATTTTATATCATATTATATTTTTGCTATGGAGTTATGAGTTTGATCTTTTCTCATATATTCAGCTATTCTATATCTTTTATGGGAAATTTTTTCTGTGTACATCTACAGCGATTATTGAGATTGTAAGGACTTAACTATTGCTATTATGTTCGTTGTTTTCTGATTGTTCTATAGGCTTTCTTTCTTCTTCCAGCTGTATTCTTTTGTGATTTGATAAGTTTTGCTATCAACATGATTTAACATCTTTATCATACTCTTCTGTATAATTACTACATACCTTGAGTCTTACATATTATAGCTTATAATTTTAATACCCTCTTTCAAACAGGTAAAACTTGTTAGCACTCCTAAACTTTACATTTTTAGCTGTCCTGCCCCTCACATTTTAGGTAGATACTATAGTTTACATATTTCTCATGTTAATTGGAAATCTTGTGCTAATCAAATTGGCAGTTATAATGGTAGACTACTTAGTAAATGCTTAGTACAGAAAATTTAAAAACAAGTTAATTTAAAGTAAGAAATTAATAACAGGTCCTTGGAGTCAGTTGGGCGAAGTCATCTATAAGGTGTGCGGACGCCTTTAACTGTTTTTTGTTAGGATGGTGTTATAAACCGTAGTTAGTATAGTTCATTCATACTTATTAAAGGATCTTTTTATTCCCCTCTCCCTTTAGGGTTGCTGTAGTAAAACTACTCTAGAGAAAAATTATAAAATTTCAAAATTGTTTTGGAGAAAAAGCTAAACTATACTGCGAATGTTTAAAAGTTTTTCTACTATTACATAAATATATACCAGTTTTATTTTTGAAGGCAGATTCTAAGTATTCTGCTTTATTTCATGTTAAAATAATATATTTTTACACCTCCCAGGCAAGAATCTCACTAATCTTAAGAATGAATGATGTTTAAATTAGTAAAACCACTTCAGAGTCATTTGAAATGTAATCTACATATGCATGCATCTTCTGGTTGTGCCTGCTGGAAAAATACTCATATCCTCCCAAGGATACGTTCTACAGCACTGTTTATTAATGAAAAATTGAAAGCATATTGTTTAGCCGTCATTACTGGAATGGGTAAATAAAAACAGTTTGATAATTTGATGTAATCAGCATACACTGGAATTAATTTTTATTTTATAACCTTTAAAAATATATGATATTCTTTATATGAAAATGGGTAAAGACAGACTGTTCAATAAATGGTGTTGGGAAAATCACCATTTATTGAATAGACACACATCGGCAAAAAATTGATTCTAGACTACTTTCTTACACTGTACGCAAGAATAAACTCAAAGAGGATTAACGTGATTCACTTTGTGTTAGAATCGAAGTGTAAGTGTAAGTCAAAATCATAAAAGTGCTAGAAAAAAATAGGCATAAAATCTTGGACATTTGCCACAGCAATAGTTTTTTTGATACCTCTCCTAGGGCAAGGAAAACAAACAAACAAAATAACCAAATGCAATTACATCAAACTAAAAAGTTTCTGCACAAAAACCATCAAAAAACAAAGAGAGAAACTACTAAATGTGTGAACACATTCACCAATGATATATCTGAAAAGGGTTAAATTCGACATTTATAAAGAATTCATACTACTCAACAGCAAAAAAAAAAAAATCCAGTTAAAAAATGAGAGAACCTAAATAGACATTTCTCCAAAGAAGACATACAGATGGCAAACAGACATATGAAAAGATGCTAAATGTCACTAGTCTTCAGAGAGAAATGCATATTAAAAGCACAGTGAGACACCACTTCATACCTATTAGCATGGCCATCATTAATAAATCAACAAACAACAAATGCTGGAGATGTTGTGGAGAAAAGGGAACCCTAATGCACTGTTGGTGGGAATGCAGACTGGGGCAGCCACTGTGGAAAACACTGTGGAATTTCCTCAGGAAACTAAAGCTGGAACTGCCTTTTAACCTAGTGATCCCACTTCTGAGAATATATCTGAAAGAACCCAAAGCACTAATTTGAAAGAATATAAGGACCCCTGTGTTCATTATAATCACCAAGGTATGGAAGTAGCCCACATATCCATCACTAGATAAGTGGATAAAATAAATTGTTGTATGTTACACAATGGAATATTACTAAGCCATAAAAAACAATTAAATCTTACTGTTTTGCAATAACGTGGATGGACCTGGGGGGGCATTATGCTAAGTGAAAATAAGTAAGACAGAGAAAGCCAAATACCATATAATTTTATTTGTTTGTAGAATGTAAGGAGCAAAATAAATGGACAAACAGAAACAGTCTCAAAGACACAGAGAACTGACTGATGGTTGCCAGAGGGGAGAGAAGGGCTGAAAAGCTGGGGGAAGAAGGTGAAGGGTTTAAGTACAGATTAGCAGTTCATAGGCTGTAAAATACAGCACAGGAAATATAGTCAATAATATTGTAGTTACTATGTATGATGTCAGGTGGGCTCTGGAATGGAGGGAATCCTTTGTAAAGTGTATAATTGTCTTAATATTCTGCTATACACATGAAACTAATAAAAATAAAAATATTAAAATATTTAAAATATTTAAACATAGAAAGCAGAACTGCATACATTTTTCAAGACACTTTGTGCTTACATATATATTTGTAAATATATGTATGTTCACATATGTAGACATAAATTTGTGTATATATCATACAAATTTATGTAGTATGGCACATACCTATATATACCTATGTATGTTTTATATGTGTGTGTGTGTCTATGTGTATATATGTTTGTGTTTGAAATTGAAAGGACATAACAAATTTGAGGATAGTGCTTAACCTGTAGAGAAGGTAGACTAATGAGATGAAAAGACTCCAGCATTTACAACAAAGTAAAACTTTAACATTTTACTTATTTTTTAAAATCCTACTAAACAGTGATCAGGTAATTAGGGTCATCTGTCCATTTACATGCTGAAGTATATCTTTAATAAAAATGAGTAGTCTACTGCCTCTGTGTTTGTAATGCTAGCCTGGACAAAATGGGTTTGATAACTGAATGATTTGTTTTACTTGGCTTTTTGTTTTTCTTTTTAATATTAAGATTCATTTCTCCTTAGGTCAGCTGCAACTTTGAACCTCATCTGAGAGGCAATGTGTATGTTCAGTACCAGTCGTAAGTATTGTGAACATAAAAGTCCTCATGTTTTTTGTTTCTTTATGTTAAGTTCTGGGATTATTCACTGAACTTATATATTTCATATACATGATATTTTAAAGAAAATTAAAGATGAGCTGATACAGATGATGAAATGCACTTAATATATACATATATATCATTTTTAACCTTTTTCTGTAGTCATCATATATATGCTTTAGTAATTAATAACAGTGCTGAGGAAAGGATATCTAAAGTAGAGAATATAGAATTAAAAAATTGAAAGTGCAAGAAATTGACACCAGAATAAACTTAGATTGATTTAATCAGCTAAGAAAAGTTAATATATTATTGCTTTATGTTGATGTTAGACCATTTCATAGCTAATTGGTTGAATTATTCACTGTAAACAAGGTTGGCGATCCTAGTTGAATAAAAACAGGTTTTAACAGTGGAAATTTTGCATTTTCAATGGCCAATTCTTGAATTAAGAAGGCAGTTTTCATCTGTCAAAACCTATCACAAGGTATTAAACAGGTCTCCAAATATATGTTGAACTTTAGGAGCTTGAATGCTCTAATAGGAACTCCTTCTGTAGTACAAAAATAATTGACTTGATAGTTCTATAATAATTTAATAAAGAGGTTAATTAATAATATGGTTAACCTGTATGTTAGAACTTTAATTTGTGCTTTGAAGGGAAGAGGAATGCCAAGCGGCCCTTTCTCTGTTCAATGGACGATGGTATGCAGGACGGCAGCTTCAGTGCGAATTCTGCCCAGTGACCCGGTGGAAAAGGGCAATTTGTGGTAAAATACAACATGATGATTATTTTTTATTATTTCACAGTAATAGAAAGGGATATTCTTACTAGTAAAAAAAAAAACCCATTCTTTTAAGTGTATAAAAAATTTCTGTAGGCATAGTTTTTATCTTTCCAAACATGAGCAGAATTAAGGACATCACATTTTAGATCTGTTACAGATCTTGTTGGGTCATCTCATCTGTGAAGAACCGGAGGTAACAATAAACTGGTGAGGGTCAGAAATTAGTCTGGTTGTCTGATCTTTAAGCTCTAAGCCCTGCATTTGGAGAAGCTATATTTTACTTACTACACTTTTTAAGGTGTCTTCTATTCATTGACTCCCCTTACTTGGAGTGTTTTTTCTTTCAGCCTTTATGCTGAATGACTTTTGTATCATTTTCTGTCATGTAATATTTTTCCTGTAATATTTTTCATCTTCTATGAGATACATGTTTTTGTAAGGTAGAGATTAATTGCAGCTGTATGACCTGTTAAGGATGAGTTTAATCAGATTGACTCATGGATACCAGTTTGAATCAGGAAATGAGTCAGTACTTTGCTGGACTTGTTATTTTTAAACTTCTATCAGATGGGCTTATACGAACTGTTAAAGCCTCAGATGGAAAAATGAGCTATAATGCTACAGAGGAAAATTCCTGTTTCCCTTTATTTTTGCTTAGTTGCTTTATACAAAACTTCTTAAAATCAGTTATTAAAAATACATGAAGTGTATTTACCAGGGGTGTACCAGTCTTCCTTAGTGGTTGTCAGTCATTTTAAAAATATTTTATTTGTTTTTAGAGAATGGAAAAGGGAGGGAGGAAGACAGGGAGAGAAACATTGATGTGCAAGAGATACATCAATTGGCTGCCTCTCATGCACCCCCTGCTGGGGACCTGCCTGCAGCCTAAGCATGTGCCCTGACTGGGAATTGAACCAGCATTTTGGTTCACAGGCCGCCACTCAATCCACTGAGCCACACCGGCCTTGGCAGGATGCTGTCATTTTTAAAGTATGTTAAAGTGGCAAGGTGAGAAGAGATTCTACAAAGAAACCTCAAAGAACCATTTCAAATTAAGTTTAAAGACTTGTGAGATGAAGGTCGTAAAATGGTTTTCTCCACAAAAAAATAGTTACTTTTTCCCTGGCTGCATGTCTCGGTTGGAGTGCTGTCTCACACACCAAGAGATAGCAGGCTTGATCCCCAGTCAGGGCGCATAAGGGAAGCAACCGATCAATGTCTTGGCTGTCTCTCTCTCTCTCAGGTCAATAAACATATCATGGGTGAGGATTTAAGTAAATAAACAAAGTAGGTACTTTTATCACTTAGTAGAGGCTCCAAGTTTCAGTTTCTTTATGTCCGTAAAGGACAAAAATGTCATTTTTATTTTACTCATCCTACTAGGTGTTACATGTAACCGTATAGTTTTGATTTGCATTCTCCTAATGATCATTTTTATATCTCTGGAAAAATATCAATTCAGAAACTTGGCCTATGTTTAAATTGGGTTATCTTTTTATTATAGACCTGTAAATGACCTTTAAGTATTCTTGGAACAGGTCTCATCACAGATATATGCTGTGCACATATTCTAACTTGGTACAGGTTTTGTTTATTTTTTCCACTCTTTTCATAGTATCCTTTGAAGCAGAGGTTTTAATTTTAATAAATTCCACTTTACATGTTTTTTGTTCATTATGATTTATATTGTAACCAAAAGACCATTACTTATATTTCTTCTTTAAGGAATTTTATGTTTTTATTTCTTAGATAGGTAATATAGTTTTGAGTTAATTTTTTTTAATGTAGTGTCAGGAGGAAAGTATTTCACATTGAATTGTTTTACATAATTTGGAGAATTTACAGCTTTTCAAAAAGTTTGAAAGCTCCATAGGGATTATTCAAGTACATTTCCCTTTGTCAGGAATCTTCTGTATTAAAAGCACTTGATAAATTTAAAACATTAGGACAGTGTTTATTATCTTTTCTTAAAAGTATAAATAAAATAGTTTCCTTCACCTATAATAGGATCTCCCTTTTGGTCAGTAGTTGTCTTGTTGTGACTATGTCCATAAAGCTTGCTACCAAGAGTTAATTCAAGAATGTTAATTACAGGGATGGTGGCAACCAGAAAAAGTTTTATGATCACTACTTGTTCAGTTGTATTCTGAACCAAAAGCCATTAGGGAAATGAGACATTTTTTAAAAATATTTAATTTTTTACCTTTCAGAATGTCATTTATGAAAGCACTGGAATTTTTTAGAAAGATTCATAGTAGATAATAGTTCAAACAGATGTAAACATGAGAAATGTACTTTATAAAAACAGTAAAGTGTCAGCCATAAATGCTGTTTCCCTACTGTGCCATTGCAGGTTTATTTGAAATACAACAATGTCCAAGAGGGAAATACTGCAACTTTCTTCATGTGTTCAGAAATCCCAACGACGAATTTTGGGAAGCTAATAGGGACATCTACCTGTCTCCAGATCGGTCTGGCTCTTCTTTTGGTAAGCACTCAGAGAGAAGAGAGAGGATGGGCCACCACGACGAGTACTATGGCAGGCCCAGGAGGAGGAGAAGCTCCAGTCCAACCCAGAGGAAAAGTAGCCACAGGGAGAAGAAATCTCACAAACACATGGCAGAAAATCGTGAAAGGTACAGTTCACATAGTAGAGAAAGAGAAAGGGACCGTGGCCACAGTCAGGGCAGCCTGAGTAGCAGGAGCCAGAGCCATCAGAGTCAGAGCCATAGGTTCTCTAGATACAGGAGTCCTGGTAGGAGGAGGTCAAGTAGTAGACAGAGAACTATTTCAAGTTCCAACTCCAAATAAACGATTTATTAGGGCCAATACATTGCTTGGATAGAAGGCCCTGATCTCAGTTGGTGTAAGAAGTTTGACACATATAAATGAATCCTATTAAAAAAACATAAGCAGTATAAACAATGTGAGAATTGTTAATTCTTAGAAATATATCAATATTTGAGCATTTCTGTAAATGCTTTTCTTCTTATGGATATATATACACTTTCTTACATGTAGTTAAGATTGTATGTGACTTTTTTATTTTTCTGTATAACATTTGGATATTCTGTTAGCCCATATGTTTAGGTGATTTTATTTACATTGTGGCCATGTCAGTTTACTTAACATCTCTATTTCAGACTTATGATTTTGCACTATATTGAATTGTATAATAGTTCTTCAAATAATTGGAAATCATTCCTTTGTGATAAAATTATATTGTCATGTAACACTAAAGTATTTCTAAATTGCCTTCCGCAAGACAACAAAACACCAGCAATAAATTTTGCTGAGTCTACAATCCAAATTATTTTAACCTTTACCAGTTTGATTAATTTTGTGTATTTTGCTATTTATGTCTTCACTTATAGATAAGTGTTTCTATATATAAAACATATAGGTTCCATCATAAATCTTGTTCTACCTTATTAATAATCTGTGATTTTTTTCTAGGTATTAGTTGAACAGCTTTTATTTTTAAATTTATTTTCTGTTTTAAGGTACTAAAAAGTATACTGATTTTTTCTTCCTTCTGCCCTAGATTCTTACTCCATTTTAAGCTGAAGGTTTTCTGTCTGTTGCATTGTGTTGCACAATATTTTATATAGAAGTAAACCTCTTTGTATATGATCATTTTTACTAAAACCCGGATCTTTACTACTGTTTTTCACACTAAACCAATTGTACAAAAATTGATATACACAAATGATCAAAGAAGAGTGTCCTCTGTAGAAGGAGGTTAAGTTAGAATATCCCTAGGTTCATGTGATTAAAAAAACATGCTGTCACATTTTATTTTCATGTAAATTTTAATTATTTTCCTAGTAGCTTTCTTTCTGTCGACCGGTTAAACTTGAATTACACTGTGTGTCATTTGGCAGTTTGAGATTTGTAAGTACTTATTAAACAATAAAAATTGGCTTTTAAGTGATCTGGATCATGATATGGGTAATATGCAGTCCATAAAAGAAACAAAGTAGTTAAGATGCTAACCTTATAAATCTTGATTTGTTCCAGATTTTCATACCTCCACTCTAAAAATGATGAAAGATTTTTTTATCTACTGGGTTTTTCACTGGCAAAGGGATTCTTGCCCTATTCAAGATGAAAATCAAAGGACAAAAAACATTCAAAAGAAGAGATTTACTGAAAACAAGGTGGAGGGAAAGGAAAAAGCCTGGGAGTTTGATGCATCAAGGGAGCATACCCTAATGAAGAATATGGGTTGCCAAACTGCTGCGACAGTCTCACCTTTATAGGGCTCAGTTCTTCACGGAGGTGTAGAGTAAAGCTCTTTGCTTTCCAGGTTCCCACTGGTGTCAGACATGCACTGGTGCAGGCACAGAGCAACACTTTTTGCAGCAAAAGAAACGCCTGAAGAGAAAATTTAAACAAGTAGAAGAGGCTTTAAAAATATTTGAAGAATATTCCTATTCATTTAAGAGAGGCTTGGCCTTTCACCTCCCTACCCTCGCCCCCACAGATCCTACTCAAAGGCTTTATACTCCGTAATCTTGCTTCTTCTGAAACTGCTTCCTGCTTAGTTAGGTAACCCTAACCCTAGGAGGAATAGAAATCTCTTGCTGCTAAATTAAGCGATATGTAGGGGACAGCATTCAGCAGTTAAGTGTTGGCGGTGGGGGACTAATTGGAAGCTTTGCATCACTGTCACTTTTACATGAATCTGCTGAAACCTGAAAGATACACACTTTATAAGAAGGTTAAAGAGGCCAAATCATTGTTGGAGTAGAAGAGGCAGGAATCAGGTGACTATGGTAGGTAACCTTCCATGATTTTCTAGATTTAACTTGGATTCCACGAGTACATTCCCTCTGACCAGGTAGATTTTTACATTCCCTCCAAATTCACATCATTTCACCTAGCTGCAGTCTTTAACTGCAAGGGTCAAAAATAGTTTTTGTTTTCAGTAATTTCAAGGGGAAGGAAACAAATGAAATACTAGAGGGCTGTAGACAAACATTTTCTTAGAAAAATTTAGTACCCAGTCTAGTCCTCCGGTGTTGTGGGGGTGGGGGTGGAACTTTAAAGATAACCAGGCCAGATTCTAATATGGATTTTATTGAAATAGTTTTTTCTTTTTAAAATCGTTCTCTGTTTCTCAGAGATGGCCAAGTAACAGTTACTCATTGTATAAGGTTACTTTCAATAACTTTGGTCTATAATGAACTATGACAAGAACACTGACAATACAGGCTTCTTTTAAATCTGCTTTGCTATAATTTAATAAGGAATCTCTGTATTGGGCTTTATCCTTTTAAGGATAACAGGCCAAGCCATCCAGTTGCCATCACATTTTGCTTCTAATACATGCCAGTTTAGGTGAATTCCTCAGATTCTGAAGGTTTCACAAAATGCCTTGTGGTTCTTACTTTGCCATCCGCTAGGAACACAACTTTTCTTCCTAACCTGGAGAGACTGCTGTTAACCATTTAAAGAGGCAGAGTATTTTCCTGAAGAGCTTTTATTGGCTCCAAAACCAATATTACTTCCTTTGAGCCCCCTGATACCTACAGTCTTTGTATGTCTCTCTCAAAATTTATACCCCACTCCACTCAAAGCCTCATCAAGAGTTTTGTTTTCTGTTAGTACGAGATTATTCATACTGAACTTAAGCAAACATTTTGCCATGAAAATAATACTAAGAGTTTCCAAAGTCTGGAACAGCCAATTGGACAACAGATAACTGCCTCAATACTGCTTTCAGTGGTGTAAAAGAAAATTCTATGATATCTGGAAAACCAGACTTTAAAATCAGTAATATTTAAAATGAAAAAATAATAAAATTGTCACCTTTTTCATCAGTTTGTTTAACCCTGTATAATTCAACTTGTTCAGCTAAAATGCAGTTTTCAGGTTATTTCTCTCAACCTTGCCAAAAAATTGAGGGTGATATGGTCAGTCATAATTTTCCATCAAGATTTATAGGTATTGCTCAGTGAAATAGGTGTCTCAATCACTGGAGTTTGTGAAGGGTACAGACCAAATGGGAAACACATTGTCTTATAATCTTTTTGCCATTGGAGGACATTAGCTTTGTAGCAGAGAAAAAGCTTTAACTCATCCAGGAAAACAAGCACAACAGGTACATATTGTCAACCCAAACTAGTGATTAGTGGCAGTTGAATCAAGTCCAGCTTAAAGATAAGAAATATTTTATTAGAATTTAAAATATTAATTATTATTTTTAGAATAAATTTTTTTTTAAATGTCAGGGAACCAGGAGAAATCAGAGCAGTCGAATTGAATTTCCCATAGCCTTAACTATTTATTTGATTTACAGACATTTTTCATTTATCTCACTTTCTTTGATTCATGAGTAGATCATTGCCATGTTAAAAAAACTTCAGAATAGAAAGTCTGGCACCGAGGGGTTATTTTTTCAAAAAACAGAATGAACTTCACCCATCTGTGCTATAATATGATACTTAGGTTCAGTCACTTAAGTGTATTTCCTCAGTCTTGATGACAGACACCTTATGTCAGAACATTTCAGATTTCCATGATTTCACATATATTTCTGGAACATTTGTAACATAGAAAACATATAAAAGGCCCAATTTTTCTTTTTACTGGACAGCACTTCCCAGAGGATTTCAATATATCCCAGTAAGCCTAATTAGTATATTATTTCTCTTCTGTAAGAAAACTAATTTTGAAGTGTTTCAGGAGCCCATCTGAAACACCTTGAAATTCTCAGGCCAAGTCTGAGTTTTGAGAAGTTTGTCAAAATATATCAAGAAGTTTGGACACATCACTAAATGGAACTATGAGACAGTATTAAATTATTCATTTACCTAAAGTGAAAATAAAAAGGCATCTGTCCCAATGGGGGACTCTTTTGATCTACCCCCTTAAATCCTGGACTGCTGGGCCCACTTCTGCAAAGGAGATGGCTGACTCTTTCCATCCTGATTCAGTATCAAGCTCCCCGTAAGAGCAAGTGCTAGACTCTGGCAGAGACTCAAGGGGTTGACTTTGAGTAGGAACTACTCTTCCCCAACTGCCTGCTCTGCAGACTGCATGACCCCCAAGTGGGAAACCTGCTAGCACTATCTCAACAGCCCTGGGTTAATCCTACAGTCCATCATCAAAAGGCTCAGAAGGAAAACCAGGCAACCTCAGGAAGGAGCAGAGTGGCTGAAAGCCGGGGTACTGATGTCAGGGGACCTTAGTTCTTATACAGAGCTTCCACCAGCTCTAAGCAGAAAGAATCTGACTCTTTTATACAGATTAGTCCCCCACATGCACCAACAGGTCCAATTGACACTGACACAAACATTGAACAGCCTGGTAACTGTAGACAGGTAGCCCATGGCTGGTTACACACAACATCTGACAACAGCCTGTATCTGAACCCCATACCAAAGGCAATAAACCAATAAAAATCATTGTGGGCTTCAGCCTACACCAAAGCTTAAACCAATTACTCACAAAATTGTTACACCTGAAGATGAGTAAAAGGTGTAGTCACCAGACCCCGCTGAGAATAACGTGGCCTTCAGTGGCAGCCCTGGCATAGTGTCTCAAGATGATTGAGGTTTATCTTTACAGTCTCCCAGCTTGAAGGGTTAACTCTATCCATGAGAGAACCAACAGCTTTCAAGATTCAACAACGCAAGAAGACAGAGGTGATCTGAAAGATTGTGCCAATGAGGTCAAAGACACAGTCATCATAAAACCATCAAAACAAATGTGGGAACCTACCTAACACACAGAGAACAAATGGGGCAACAAAGAAAAATGTCCCAAACAAAACAAATACCCACAAAAATTAGAAGAAGTAGATGAAATGGAAGCACCCCAACTATCATATGCAGAATTTAAAATAATGATTATAAAAATGGCAAAAGTCCTCAGGAAAAGAATGTATGACCTTAGCTTAAATAATGAAGTAGTAAGCATTAAAAATATATGTGTATAGAAAGCATAAGCAAGAAGCAGTCAGAAATAAAGATTACAATATCTGAAATAAAGAATTCACTTGAAGGAAGCAGCAGCAGGTTAGGGGACAGAAACAGTTAATCAAAAGACAAGGTAACATCTATTCAAAGAGAAAATTTTTAAAATAAAAGCAATAAAAAATCTAAGGAATCTGTGGGGCAATATCAAGTATAGCAAATTCTGCATAATAGGAATTCCAGAAGGAGATGAGTGAGCAAAGGATGGAGAACATGTTTGAAGAAAAATATGGCAGAAAACTTCTCCAACCTGGTGAAGAAAAGGACAAGAGTTCAGGAAGCACAGAGTCCCAATCAAAAAAAAAAAGAAAAAAGAAAAAAAGAAACTCACACCAAGACACATCAGAATTAAAATGCCAAAATGCCAAGAGAAAGAATCTTGAAGCAAGAAGAAACAGTCATCTACTATGGAACTCCCATAAGACTATCACTGATTTTTCAACAAATTTTTCAGGTCAGGAAGTATTCGAATTGATGAAAGCTGAGAACAAGCAACCAGGATTACACTACCTAGGAAGGCTATCATTTAAAATCGAACACCAAGTAAAGAGGTTCTCAGGTGAAAACAAAGGCTAAAGAGTTTATTACCACCAAACCAGCATTGCTAGAAATGTTAAATGATCTTTTAAAAAAATGAAGGAATGAGAGAGAGAGACAAATGTAGGTACAATGATGGAAATGATAATAAATGAGTACTGATCTATAATAATCCTAAATTTAAGTGGATTAAATGTTCCAATAAATAATAAGGTAGCCAAATGGATGAGAAACATGCTAATATATATCTGTCTACAAAAGAACCACCTCAGACAAAAGGTTTACACAGGCCGATAGTAAAGAGATGGAGGAAAATATTTCATGCAAATGAAAAAGCTAGGGTAGCAACACTTATATCTGACAGATTAGACTTCCAAATAAAGGCCATAAGAAGACACAGAGAAGTACACCACATAATAATAAATGTATAGACCCAACAAGGGGATATAACCTTTGTAAACATATGTATCCAATACAGGAGCACCTAAATATATAAGGAAAATTTGGTGCACATTAAGAAAGAGACCACAGCAATGCAGTCACAGTAGGAGATTTTAACACCCAACTGATATCAATGGGTAGGTCTTCCAAACAAAAATTCAGTGTGGAAATAGTGACATAAATGACACAATGGGTCAAATGGATTTAATTGATTTTACAGAACATTTCATCCCAAGGCAGTAGAATACACATTCTTCTCAACTGCATGTCTATCATTCTAAGGATAGAACACATATTAGGCTACAAATCTAGTATTAACAAAATACAACATTTAATAACTGCATTTTCTTGGTCACAGTGGCATGAAATTAGACATCAACTGAAATAAATTCAAAAGCATTCTAATAAATAAAATATTTATTATTCTAAATAATTAATAATTAATAATAAATATTATATTCTATTAGAATAGCATGTTATACAACATGTAATAACATGTTATTGAATAATTAATGAGTTTTAAACAAGATCAAGCAATAAATCAGAAACTAGCCAGAAACAAATGAAAATAAATGCACAAGAACCCCAAATCTATGCAACACAGTGATGGTAGTCCTGAGAAGGAAGTTCACAGCATTACAGGTTTATCTCAAGAACAAGAACAATCTCAATTTACCCCTACACCTAAAAGACTAGGTAAAAAAAGCCAAAAACAAGTAGAAGGAAGAAAATAAGATCAGAACAGAAATAAATGACAGAGCCTAAAAATAAAACAATACAGAAGGTAATTGAAACCACTGACTGGTTCTTTGAAAAGGGAAACAAGATTGATGAACCTTTAACCAGGCTCATGGTGGGGGTGGCAGGGCGGAGGGGGTGGGGAGAGAGAGAGAACTCAAATAAATAAAATCATAAACGAAAGAGGCAAAGTAACAACCAATATCATAGAAATACAAATGATTGTGAGAAACTACTGTTAACTGTTATATACCAAACAATTGGACAACCTGGATGAAGTGCATAAATATCTAGAAACGGTCTTCCAAAACTGAATCAGGAAGAATCAGAAAATCTGAATAGAACAACAACGACTGAAATTGAAGCAGGGAAAAAAAAAACCTCCCAAAAAGCAAGCCCTGGACCAAATGGCTTCAAACATGAATTTAACCAATCAGTCAAAGAAGAGCTACAAACAGTTGTTCTTGAACTACTCCAGAAACTGAATTTTCAAGCTGTTTTTATGAGACTATTAATACCATAATTCCAAAATCAGATAAAGAGACAGAAGAAAGAAAGAATATTCTCGGCCAATATCCCTGATAAACATAGGCACTAATAAACTCTAGATGCTAAAATACTAGCAAACCAGATCCAGCAGTACATTAAGATACATCATGATCAAGTGACATTAATCCTGGGGATAAAAGGTTGGTATGATATTCACAAATCAATAAATGTAATATGTCATATAAACAAAAGGAAAGATAGAAAACACATCATCATATCAATAGAGGCAGAAAAAGCATTCAGTAAAATCCAGCCCCCATTAATGACTTTTAAAAACCTCAGCCAAGTGGCAATAGATCATACCTAAATATAATAGAGACCACATATGAAAAACTACAATAAACATAATGGGCCAGAACAAAAATCATTTAAGATCAGGAACAAGATAGGGATGTCCACTTTCACTTTTATTCAACATAGTACTAGAAGTCCTACCTACAATGATCAGATAAAAAGAAATAAAAGGTATTCAAGTTGGAAAGCAAGAAGTAAAACTGTTATTATTTGCAAATGACATAGTATTGTATTTATAAAACCCCCAAAACACTACCAAACAACTACTACACCTAATAAATGAATTCAGCAATTAGCAGCATACAAATTTAATATTTCAAATCAGTGCCATTTCTATACACCAATAATGAACTATCAGAGAAACTAAGAAAATTGTACTATTCAGTATTTCAACAAAAAAGGAAGGTACCTAGGAATAAATGTAACCAAGGAGTTTAAAGACCTGTACTCAGAAAACTACAAGATGGTAAAGAAAGAAATTGAAGAAGGTACAAACAAGGGGAAGTGAAAACTATATTCATGGATTGGAAGAATTATCCCTAAAATGTCCATACTACACAAAGCAATCTATAGACCCAACACAATTCCTATTAAAATACCAATGGCATATCCTAAGGACCACAAATAGACCAAACAAATTTGAGAAAGAACAAATTAGGAGATACTACAATACCTGGTATCTAGCAGAAAGCCTTAAATAGGTACTATGCAGCCCTTTATAGAAAATGTTTGCCAATCCCTATTCTAAAGCACTGTTGTCTAATAGATATAATGTAGGCTGCATGTGTAATTCAAATTATTTAGTAGCCATATTTAAAAAAAGAAACTAGATCACAGACTTAGTATACAAAGAATAAAATAAAAATGGATAGCAGTCTTAAATGTAAGTTGCAAACCATAAAAATCCTAGAACAAAACACAGACAATAAAATCTCAGACATCTCAGTAGCAGTATTTTTGTTGATATATACTGGAGGGCAAGGAAAATAAAGGAAAAACAGACTACTTCATACTGAAAAGCTACTGCACAGAAAAAAAAAACCATCAATAAAATGAAAAGGAATCCACTGTATGGGGAACATATTTTTCAATAATACATCTGATAAGGAGTTACTATCCAATATATAAAGAATTTATACAACTCAACACCAGGAAGACAGTCCAATTTAAAAATGATCACAGGACCTGAATAGGCACTTCCCTAAAGAAGGCATATAGATGGCCATTAGACATAGAAAAGGATGCTCAGGATCACAAGCCATCAGAGAGATGCAAATTAAAACCACAATGAGATACCATCTCACAGCTGTCAGAATGGCCATCATCAATACATCAACAAACAACACATACTGTTGAGGATGTGGAGGAAAGGGAACCCTTAGTACACTGTTGGTGGGAATGCAGACTGGTGCAGCCACTGTGGAAAACAGTGTGGAATTTCTTCAAAAATTTATAAATGGAATTGCCATTTGACGCAGCAATTCTACTTTTGGGAATATATTCTAAGAATATGAAACACTAATCAGAATACACACACCTCTATGCTCAAGGCACAGTTATTTACAGTCACCATGATCTGGAAATACCCAAGTGCCCATCAGTACATGAGTAAATACACAAGCTGTGGTATATTACACAGTGGAATACTACTTAGCCATAAAAAATAAGGAAATCCTAGCATTTGCAACAGCATGGATGGACCTGAAGAGCATTGTGCTAAGTGATATAAGCCAGTCAGGGAAAGACAAACACCATACAGTCTTATATGTGGGATCTAATAAACAAAACAAGTTGAAGAACAAAATAAAACCAGAGGCATAGATACATAGGACTAACTGACAGATCTCAGAGGGGAAGTGGGAGGGAGAGCTGGAAGATATGAGTCAAAGACCATATATGTATATATGCATAGCACATGGACACAGATAACAATGTGGGAAAGACTGGAGTATGTGGCAGAGGCTTGGAATGGGAAAAGGGGGGATGGGGGGCATTTATAATAGTGTCGACTATAAAAATAAATAATTTTTTAAAAAAGGACAGTATCTGATTCTCCATTCAAAAATAAACTACCTGCTCTCTCTAGTGTGGTTCATTTCATTGAGCATCATTCTTCAAAGTGAAAGGTATGATTCCTGTTCAGGACACATGCCTGGGTTTTTGGTTCAGTTCATGGTTGGGACCTGCACAAGAGGCAACCCATAGATATTTCTCTCTCACACTGATATTTCTCTACTTTTCTTTCTTTCTCCCTTTACCTCTGTCTGGAATCAATAAAGAAACAATAGCAGAACTTGTAAAGGCAGTTATTACCCTGCAAATTGCTATTATTAATACTAAGGGACATACTATAAGAAACTCAGCTGAGGCTTGGAAAAATAATCTGGCTAGAATTTATGATAGAGTATTAGGTTCCCTCCAACCACTCAAGAAATCCAAATGAATTCTAACATTGGAACTATACCCTAGGGTTCTAATTTGAGACCACAAGTTGAAGTTATTCATCCCTCTTGGAGGGAGGAAACTTTTTAAGGATATTTCTGAAGGAAATAATAAAGGAGATATATACATAGTCTAAATGACCTCAAAATTAAAGAACTGGACAGGGAAAAAAAGGAGCCAGACAGTTAACTGACCAAATGCACTTTGAAAGCATGCAGATGGTCACTTGGTAGTTCCTAGGTACATTGCCCATATCATTGTTCTCAGTTTACACAATACGGCTTATCAAGGAAAGGATAAGATACACAATATAACTGGAAAACAGTGGTTTTGGTCTTTGAGATTTTTTCCCATGAAGTAGTTGTCATTTTCCTCTTTTGTTAGAAAAATGACTATGGAAAAATTGTAAAGGTCAAGCACAGAAGAAAGTAGCTTCCTCTATACTCTTTCTTGACTATCAGATAGACTTTATCCATTTAGCAAAAGTTCAAGGTTACCAATATGTGGTCACTCTAATCTGCATTTTTCTACATGGTTACAAGCTCTCCCCTTACACAATGCCTCGACATAATAACTCACATCCCAGTTTTTCTAGAAGTTATTTCTCCTCTAATGGTGTCCTGTCTGCGATTTCTAGTGAGAGAGAGAATCACATTTTAGTGGAAAAATTATGCAGGAGATTTCAGGACAGTACTGCCATGATTATCTTCTGCTATCACACAATGTAAAATCCACCCTCAAGACCATCAGAAAACTCACTGAACAATTAGATTTGTCATGACCATGGATATTACCCATCACTCTTATGACTCTTAGATTCTCACCCCTATGACATCATACACTGTCCCCTTTCAAATAGCTCCAAGAAAATGAGAATGTCTTACTCATCCTGGCAAACAAATGATTTCAACTTATCCATCTGGTATCCTCAGATACTTTCAGGGCTTAATTAAATGCAAACTGTCCAACAACCAATGCCTTGAACTCACTGATCAGCTCTTATAAAGTTTACAAGTGGAAGATCTGGTATTTTAGAAGTGTTATAACTGAACACAAGTCCTGCCACAATAAAAGCCAAACCCATGAGGTAAGTGCTGGTGCAAAAGGAAAGTGGTTTTATTCAGGTGCTGTGTGACCTGGAGAATGGTGGATTCCCGTCTCTAAAACCACCTACTCTTTCAGCTCAAGCCCACCATTCTCATAGGGATAGGAGGGAGAGGGCTTTTGTTTCTATCAAATTGTCTTTCTATCTTTTGGTGCACTCAGGGCTCTATTCATTTATCCTTCTAGCTTTCATTGTACTTGGGTCCTATCCACTCATATTTTTAGCTCTTGTCAGGCTCAGGCCCTATGGTTTCATCTTTCTAGCTTTCTGTACACTCAGGGCTGTAACTATCCATCTTTCTAGCTTTAAGTATACTCAGGCACTATACATTTATCGTTCTAGTTTTGGTGAACTCAGGGTCCCCCTGCTGCCACCTTGTCCAAGGGGGAGGCTTCCTGATGCTCCAAAAGGCAGTCTATGGTAACAGCTTCCTCCTCAAAAACTCTGGACTCTAGTAATCTTACAAAGATAAATGAATGAACTTCTCCTCCACTGTACTTTTTTCCTGTTGTCAAAGGTGCTGTCTTACCTATCTCCAAGCCTAAAAACTCTTACCATCTACTAAAGGAAGAGCCTTTCAGGAAAGAAGGAAAACCTTTATACAGGGGAGAAAAGTTGCCATCTTCTGAAGGTGGCATTCATGGTGTCCAGAGGATGGCACTACTGAACAAGAAAAGCTGGTAAACTGCTTCATATTTCAAGAGACAGTGTTGCAGCCAGACTTTGAACATAACAATCAAGTGTTTAGTTTAGAGGTATGCCCAGTAGTGCAGGGGAAATGTAGTAAAATAGTCAACTCGAGTTTACTATTTTAAATAGTAAAAATAGTTTTTAAAAAGTGTGATTTAATCCTTAGTGGGGCTTAAGGTGGTATACCCAAAAGCAGGATAAATTTGCCCAGGATGCCAAATAGCCAGAAAAAGCATAAAACAGAACACATTAGAAAGTAACATGTCACTTAGCTGTCTCTTTCTAAAAGAGGAATTTAAATCCCCTTCAGGAATGCAGGTCCTGCTTTCCCTTCATTATCAACAACAGCAGCAGGATCTAAGTCTTCCTCTGGCAGCACCTGTTTCTCTGTGTATACTGGATCCAAGACTTGATTCCACGAGCTTTAGGGAAGAGTATGTCAGCAGCAGACTATGGGGACTTGTTCATTGCTCAGCTAACTGTTCTTCATGGATTTGAGTCTTCCAGGTCTTTAGTAATATTTTTTCTGATACAGCTCTATTTTATTTTCATTTTTAACTATATATCATTGATTACAGCTGTCCCAATTCTTTCCCTTTTGTCCCCATTCCCTCCACACTCTCCCCACTTAGTTCATGTCCATGGATCGTACATATAAGTTCTTTGGCTACCCCATTTCCCAGACTATTCATAACCACCCCCTCGCCCCCATCTATTTTGCACCTACAGCTTATGCTTATCTCCTGTATCTTTTTCCCCATTCTCCCTCCTTCCCCACCCCATGTTATAACCCTCCATGTGATCTCCATTTCTGTGATTCTCCTTCTGTTGTAGTTGTTTGCTTTGTTTTTGTTTTTTAGATTCAGTTGTTGATAGTTGTGAGTTTGCTGTTGTTTTAATGTTCGTAGTTTTATCTTCTTTTGCTTAAATATGCCCCTCTATCAGTTCATATAATAAGGGCTTGGTGATGGTGAACTCTTTTAGCTTTACCTTTTTCGGGAAGCACTTTAACTGCCTTCCATTCTCAGTGATACCTTTGTTGGATAGAGTAAGCTAGGTTGTAGGTCTTTGCTTTTCATTAGTTTGAGTGCTTCTTCCAGTCCCTTCTTGCCTGAAAACTTTCTTTCGAGAAATCAGCTGACAGTCTTATGGGAATTCCTTTGTAGATTACTCTTGGCTTTTCTCTTGCTGCTTTTAAGATTCCCTCTTCATCCTTAACCTTTGTTATTTTACTTATGATGTGTTTTGGTCTGGTCCTCTTTGGGTCCAACCCCTTTGGGACTCTCTGTGCTTCCTGACTAGTACATCTATTTCCTTCACCAAATTAGGGTAGCCCTCTTTCATTATTTTTTCAAATAAGATTTCAATTTCTTGTTCTTCCTTTTCTCCTTCTGGCATCCCCATGGTTCAGATGTTGATCCTTTGAGAGATGTACTAGATTCTTCTTATTCTCTCTTCATGGTTTTGAATTCTTGCTTCTCCCTTCTGTTCTGGTTGATTGTTTATTTCTTCCTTATGTTCCAAATCATGTATTTGAATCCTGGATTCTTCCCTTCCCTGTTGTTTCCCTGTGGATTTTATTTGATTTTACTTAGTGTAGACTTCATTTCTTCCCTTATGCTTTTGCTATACTCACTAAGTTCCCTGAGTATCCTTATAAGCAGTGTTTTGAACTCTGCATCTGATTGATTACTTCTCACCATTCATTTAGCTCTCTTTGTGGAGTTTTGATCTGTTTATTTGGGCCATGTTTCTTTGTCTCCTCAAATTGGCAGCTTTCCCGTGTTTGTTTTTGTGTACTAGGTAGAGCTTCCTTATCTCCCTAAGTATACCTGTTAAGTTGTATGTGGCAGAAACTTAATTATTTGCCAGGGCAGGGCAACCCACTTCACTGCTTTGTGGCTCTGTATGTGGGGGAGGCACTGGAGAGGAGACAATGCTGTTGTCTCGCTGATGGAGCCTTGCTCAGCACTTGCCCCATTTCCAGTCACTTCACCCCTTCCCATATATGACTGGCACCTCCCTACCTTCTGCTCCTATGGTGGTTCCCAGAGTGGGTGGATTTTCATGCATTCTAGGACCATGTGGGCCCTTTAAAGAGACTCTCCTGAGAGATCAGTAGTTTCTTCTGCTGTCCTAACCTTCACTGGTTTTTATAGCCAGAAGTTATAAGGGTTTATTTTCCCAGGGCTGGAGCCATAGGCTGCAAGGTCAGGTCTGCAGCTGGGCTGTCATTCTCCCAAGGTGTCCCTTCCAATTTTTATCCAGTGCACATGAATGTGGGACTACCCATTCTGCTGGTCACTGCCTCTTCACTGTGATGTACCATGTTCCCTCAACCACAGCTCTCCATCCCTGCATCTTCTGCTTGTCTGGATAAATGTGGCTTCTTTAGATCCTTGGTAGTCAGACAGCCATACACTATAATCTTCTGGCAGTTCTGAGTGATTTTTGTTTTGAGGTTAGTTGTGATCCTTGCCATTTTGCAAGGAAGTGAAGTGTGTCTACCTACACCTCCACCTTGACCAGAAGTCCCATCTTCCAGGTATTAAAAGTATGCTTGCTTTTCTGGCTGGATTAAGTGCAAGGACTCACAAGGAGGGCAGATAGACTGTAATGAGCAAACTTGTGAAAAATTGTTAATGTTTGCTCTTGATGTTGTACATATTGTTTGCTTTAAATATAAAGGTGGTGTTCCTAAAACAGAAACTTGGAAGTTTGTTCCATAAATGATCTCAAAATGGCTTAATTTAATCCCACTCCAAAGTGCCACCCTAATTTGGAGCAAGGCAATAAAGATTACCTGGGCCATTTCAAATATGTTTTCTGAAATATATTCCATGGCTTTGTTTGTTGTGTGGTTAATTTTCTGTCTTTACCATAGATTGGGGTCTCCAAGATGCATGTAGTTTCCATTGAATTTGTAGTGCCTGTCCTATCTTCTGAGTAATTTCTGAAATGAAGACCAGCCCATTGTCGCTTTGAATGCTATAAGGAAGTCCACATCCAGGGATTATTTCCTTGAAAAGTTTTCCTACCTCAGTTGCCTTCTCAATTCTAGGGGTGTAATCCTCTACCCATCAAGAGAAGGTGCCTACAATAACTAATAAAAATTTAAAGTTTCCTGTGGTTTTAGGATTCTGTATAGACTCAACTTTCCAGTCTTGAAATGGGCATGTAACAGGGCCCTCAGAAAGGGGGATTTGTAACAGTGTCCAGAATGATGGGTGTCCAAGAAAAATGTAAGATATTATCTCTCCCCCACCCCAAGGGCCACCATGGAGGAAGGGACACACAGAGTATGGCCTTTCAGAGTTACTTTGCATGTCAATAACAGGCCAGCTTCAGACCTGCCATGGAGCAGGGCCACTGAGAATCATTTTGCATGTCAGTAACAGCAAGAGAGCTTCATACCTGATATACAAATTTATTTATTTATTTATTTATTTATTTATTTATTTATTTATTTATTTTTAGAGAGGGGGAAGGAAGGGAGAAAGAGAGAGAGAGAAACATCAGTGTGTGAGAGATACATTG
>PVJD01014878.1:0-27310 GCA_004026545.1 Mormoops blainvillei
CATCATTTATTATGACAGTACTATCAAGTCTGAAAATAAAACTATAATGCTAGAGATATGATTACATCATTAATATCTAAAATGTGGATGGGAAAACATTTTATTTAAGTACAACTTTTATACTCTGATTATGATCCTTATACAGTCTATTTAATGAGTAGGAGCTAAATTATATGACCAGACCAAACATTTTTCATTTGATAGAGCGACTGTTTGCAAAGAGATTTATCACCGTGAGGATTTGCTTCATATTTTACTTTTTTAAACATATTTCTTCTAGGTATAATGTCACACTTAACACATACATTATTCAGAAAGTAGTAAATTCATACATGAATTCAAATAAAAATTAAAAAGAGAAAGATGATTATTTGCTACAGCGAAGAACCCCGGGCAGCTTTAACTTGCGCTGGGTCACGGTCACGTTCAAGAGCCGGGTTCACTAAGCGTGGAATCAGCAAAGCCAGGAACAGTTTGACCACTGTGTCTGCGGTAGGAAAGTATCCGTTTGACTAATGTTTATTAATTAAATTTTAGTAAAGTTCTATATTTCATATATTATACTAAAATAATTAGAAAATCTCACCCTGTGTCCACCTCTAAACATAAACATATCTTTTGTTCACACTTTTCTTTAAACGTAAAGCCCTGAAGGTAAGATTTTAAAGTTAATGTATTTTAAATATGCTATTGACAAGTACATTAAGAAATACATATTTTCTCACTGGAAAATAGGTCAAGGAGCTCCAGCTTTGCATTTGGGAGTTGAAAATTGTAGCTTGAGGGACAATTGGGTATATAACCATACCTCAGGCTAAGTACTAAAACCAAGTTCTCAGTTCACTGTGTGAAGAATTAATTGGTAACAGCTTTATAAATAGGTCAAAAATAAGTTTAAACTTCATAACTACAAATATATGAAACAAATTTTAAAAAGTACAGTTTAAGATGACAAAATACTTTCTATATTCTTTTACCAATAAAGCTTCTTAAAATCAAAAAGTATGATATAAATAACAATGTGTCTCACTGTTAATGTTTGTTAATGTAAATGTATCAAGAACATCCCCGTGTGTATTAAAATTGGTGATTTTTTTCTGCCCGCAAAACAAGATTTCTTTAAGTGAATGAAATGAAAATGTTCCAAATCCTAAACAAAACATTTCTCCATTAAGTTTATTCAATAGCCTTCTGTGGTTTATTCAAATTAAAATATTGCAGTCAGTGTTTGATGGTAAATATGCCTGGAGTTTCAGAAAATCACTTCCTGAATCACATAAATTTAATATAAACCAGAATGTGTGTGTGTGTGTGTGTGTGTGTGTGTGTGTGTAATTAACTTATCTTCTGACCAGCAAGGAAAGTAAAGTAAGCTAATTAACAATACCTTGCTTAATATTTTGGGAAATACTTTCCTGAAGACTTTCAATAGTGAGATATAATTAAAGTAAGATCCGTCATAATCCTTTTTCCTACCTTAGCCTAGTAAGTTTATTTATAGATTCCAAAACACTATTATGTTTTAATCTGCCATCCCCGTACCAAATGAACGTTTAACTCTGCCAGACTGCTGTGGTCGTGACAACCACCCTTACTCTAATTTCTAGGCAGCCTATGGGAATTCACAAAGCAAAAAATCTCATATGCTTAAAGATTTCTAAACCAGGATTTCTTCATAGAGAGCATTTATATCCTCTAAAGGGAACTAACTCCAAGAAAATATTGTATGATGTGACTTTGTTTTCATAATTACATTCAATTAATTGTTGGTCATCTAATATTTCCTGAGCACCTAGCGTGTTATAGCAATGCAACTACTAGCCCCTTAGAATACGAGGAGGGGTGGGGCTTTCTCCCCTGGGGCATAAGAGTCAGGGGTACAAGAGTGAGAAACCGTGAAATATTTTACGACAAACTTATTATACAATTGGTGAAAATCGATGAATGTGGAGTACAGGGAGATTTCAGTGACTGAGCTGATAAATTTATTGATTTCTCAAAGCTGATAGAGCTGTGTAGCGCATAGGATGAATCCCGATGGTAACTACAGACTTAAGTTAATAATATGGGCTCAGTATCAGTTTATTGATTATAGCACATGTGCACACTAACACAAGGTTTAATAACAGGAGAAATGGCAACTAGGGGAGAGTGGGGTGTATGGAAACACCATTTTACCACTCAGTTCTCCGTGAACATACAGCTGCTCTAAAATTAGAGTCTATTGAACAAATACTATAATATGCAGGGCTGCGTTACCTGAAGTAATCATATGAAATGTTCTTGGTAGTCACTTTCAACTCTAAAATTCTATACATTTTATTACTGGACCTCATGTCATGGAATGTAATGTCCTATTTATCTCCATTAATGGTATTAAGCGCCTCCTAGTTCCATGGGCATTCTCCTTTCCTTCAGCTCCGCTTTTCCGCACGGAAACGGTGCTCCATTGGAGCGATACCCCCCAAAGCCTGCTTGGTGTACCCAGAGGTCGGCGTGGTGGGCAGACCTAACGGAGCAGGCAGCTAGGGAAACAGGCGGCGGTCAGGGCCCGACCGGGAAGGCTCTCGCGCCCATGGAAAGGTGGCTTGAAATACGGCTCAGATGAAGGGAAATCACAGCAAGGCTCGTGGTAGGGTGGTGCCGTTATCTGATTTATGTGGCGAAAAGGATCGCATTCTTAAGCGACACCATGTGAGTAAAGAGTAGGGACAAAGAGTAAAAGGAATTAAAAGTAGAGCCGGGCAGCCCATGGCACCGGCGGCGCAGGGATAGAATGATATACCGGTGCGGGTCTTCAGAGGTAGGCAGAAAAGGAAGCAAAATCTGTTGGAGGATCAGGTGTGGGAACTAAGAAAAAAGCATGAATTAAGGTTCTTTCAAAGATTTAAGTTGAGAAAAAATACAATAGTGGAGATATTTATTGATTTGGACAACACTGGGTCTTCGCAGAGGTGAGGCTTAAGAGAGCAGACCCAGGATAGATGACCTAAATTAATCAGCTAACCCAATGGAGAGCTGTGCTTGCGGAGCATAAATAAGCTAATACAAAAAGAAGGAAAGGGGGACTGGAAGATGTGTTGTTCCTGCTTCGTATGTTCCCCAAGGCAATCATTGCTTTCACTGGGTTGAAGAATAAAAACAAGAATCAATACACAATGATTTTCTCTCTAAATATATGTATAAGTAAGAAACGCATTCAACTGAAAGTTATTAAAAAAAAAAAACCCGCCTAGAAGTAGAATAAACAATTAGGTGTTTCTCCTGCCCCCTCCCCCATCTCAGCACCCAGGGGAGGCCGTTTCGGTATTGGTCCAACTTCTCAATGCAGCCGTCGGAAGACTGGGCATTTTCATTGTGCTTTACCGAACTAGCTGAGTTGGCTGTTTTCCTCATGTTCATTGTGTATGGTTACAGGTAGACTAGTACATCTCCAGGCTTACCTGTACATTCTTGGCAGGAAAAAGAGGAAACATAAAGATGAAAATCTCTCTTTGCATCAGAAAAGTAAAAAGTTTCGGAGAAACCTGCGAAACTTCCATAGGCTGCACCTCATTGACAAAGCGTGTCACGTGGCCTGCGCCGATGCCACTAAGACTGAGCACCCTGAGACTGAGCCGTGTGTGCTCCATGGTGGATGAGGGCAGAGGGAGAAGCATCCCCCTCATTATTATTTAAGCTAACGTGTTTTGGTTCCCTCTGACATGTACCCCTGACACTGTCTCTGTCTATCTTTGCCTTTCTCTTTGTCGCACACACACGTTTGCATATTTTTATTCATTCAAACTCATATTTTCATTAAATATATTTTGTTTTTCGACTGCTGCCAAGATTAGCTAAAATACAAGACTACATTCTTTGAATCTCTTTATGACCTTGAGAAGAAGCTAAAAACACAATGCGACAAGTATATACAATTTTAAAAGGGCATACGATACTTAGAATGTCAGGGAAAATTTTTACTTAAACTTTTCATATTGTGTTTCTACAGGGCGGGGCAAAAGTGGGTTTATAGTTGTGAGTACACAGAACAGAGCGTTCATTCTTGTATTGTTATTAATTATTGTATTATTTTCCATATGAAAAATGGTAAGCCTACTTTTGCCCCACCCTGTATTAATCTGTGAATGAAAGCAAAGGACTCACGACATGTTCTTCCTAAGAATCTACTGCATGGCCTTCTCCTTGGATAAAAGGCTCCTGTCATACCAGGGAGATCTAAACGAAATACCCAGTGTATCTGCCTCCAGACACCAGAAACAGGGACAATGAAAGAAACGTAAACACTTTCTTTCAGAAAAATAAATTAGTGGCACGCAAACCAATCACTGACCCATAGCAATTTTGAGCTATAACTAGGTGCCTGCTTCCCAAGCTCTGTCTTCTGTGGGGAGATAATGCCCCTATTAAAGGGCTTGATTCTTCTCCAGGGGAGTAAATCCAGCTTGATGTGTGTAGGTATGGCTTCCAAGGTCAGGGTTCAACAAACATTTTCAGTAAAAGTCTAGATAGTAAATATTTTAACACTTTAAAAAAAAATTACCCATTCTCCACCCCCTCCCTTTTGTTTATCATGAACTCGTTCCCTGTGGATTTCTCTGTTGTTGGAGTTTGTTTTGTTTGTTTGGGTTTTTTTGATGATTTATTCCTTTGTTTGTTTTTTTAGATTCCACATATTAGTGAAATAATTCAGCATATGTCTTTCTCTTTCTAACTTACTGTACTGACAGAAAACCCTCCGTGCTCGCCCATGTCGTCACAGATGGGAAGATCTCATTCTGTTTTATTGCTGTGTAATAGGAATCACACAATATAAATCACAGCTGCTTTGTCCATTCACTTATTAATGAACACCTAGGTTGCTTCCATGTCTTGACTATCAGAAATAATGCTGCAATATATAGGGGGTGCATTTATCTTTTCTAATAAGTGTTTTGTGGTTTCTAAAGATAAATAACCAGAAGTGAAATTTCTGGGCTATATGACACCTCTATTTTTTAATTTTTTGAGGAATGTACGTCCCGTTGTCCATAGTGGCTGCACCAATTTACACTTCCACCAATGGTGTAAGAGGGTTTCTTTTTCACTACTCTGCATTATTCAGTTGCTTTTTGTTTTTGTTTTTTTTTATAATAGCCGTTCTGACAGGTGTGAGATGATATGTTACTGTAGTTTGTTTTACAGTGTCTTGATGGTTAGCGGTGTTGAACATCTTGTTATATATCGGTTGACCGTCTGTATGTCCTCTTTGGAGAAATGCCTGTTCAGTCCTATGCTCATTTTTTGACTGGATTATTTATTTTATTGGCATTAGGTTATATGAGTTTCTTACATATATTCGGGTATTTTTTAAAATTTTAGTTAAATGTACTGGGGTGACCTTAGTTAACAAAATTACATGGGTTTCAAGTGTACAATTCTACAATACATCATCTGTATGTCACATTGTGTGTTCATCTCCTTACCTGATTTATCATTGGAAGACATCTCCTTCCACTCTTTAGGTTGGTTTCCGGTTTCTTTTGTTGGTGGCTCCCTTTGCTGTGCAAACTCCTTTTAGTCTGGTGTAGCCCCATGTGTTTACTTTTCTGTTGCTCCTACTCAGAGAGGCATTTCCAAATAGATGCTGTTGAAAGCGATGCCTATGTTTTCTTTCAGGAGTTTTGTGATTTATGACCTTACATTTAAGCTTTAATCTGTTACAAGGTTATTTTTGTATGTGGTGTCAAAAGGAGGCCTAATTTCATTTCTTTTGCATGTACCTATTAAGTTCTTTAACACCACTTCTTTGAAGAGACTGTCATTACTGTGTTGTGTATTGTTGCCTCCTTTATCATAAATTAATTGATATTATAAGCAAAGATTTATTTGTATGCTCTGTATTTTATTTCATTGACCTATGTATCTGTTTTTATGCCTCTATTATACTGTTTTGATTATTGTAGCTTTGTAGTATAGTTAGAAATGGGAGATCATGACACTCCCACTTTGTTCTATTTCAAGATTTCTTTAGCTATTCATAGCCTTTTGCCATTCCATAGAAATCTCAGGACCAGATGTTCTAGTTCTAAAAAGAATGTATTGGAATTTCAATATGAAATGTATTGAATCTGTATATTACTTTGCATATTAAAGACATTTTAACAATATTAATCCTTCCAATCCATGAGCATGGTATATCCTTCCATTTATTTGCATTTTTTTCAGTTTCTTTTTTCAATGTCCCATAATTTTCCAAGTACGTCTTGTGCCTTTTTGGCTAATTTAATTCCTAGGTATTTTATGCTTTTACATGCAATTATAAATAGAATATTTTTAGATTTTTCTTTCTGATTATTTATTATTGATGTACAGAAATGAAACAGATTTCTGTATATTGATTTTGTTTCATGCTACTTTATGAATTCATTTATTCATCCTCATAGTTTTTGGTAGAATCTCTAGGGTGTCTGTGGGCTGCATATAGTTTCTGTTTCTCTATTTTTATAACTTTTTAAAAATACAAAAGCATTATTTTTGTATATAAAAAGTAGCCTCTCACCTCTGCACATCTTTTCTCTGTGCTCTGAGATCTTACAGCACAGACCTCAGAGGGCATAGACCGCAGGCCCATCTTTCTTATTCCATAATTAATTTTCCATCAGTGCTCACACCTGAATAAATAATTCAGCTTGCTTGTTGCCCATAAACATATTGGGGGCCTTGAGGACTTCTGCATTTTCAGTTTTGAAGTCTGCCAGTCTCTCAGTACAATCCGTTGGTCTGTTTGCCAATAGGATACGGCTAAACCCCCTTTCAGCATTGCAGGAACCTGAATTGGATTCACTTCACACTTCATGCCCCCAAATACACATTCATAATTCTTTTCAAGGTAGGTCTGTAATAACCACTTTAGCCATGCCTGGTCTCTGTAGATAAGACCCTGAAGAATTTGAGCAGTTCTTTTGCCTCGCTGAGAAGGTCAACCAGGTTCTGCTTAAATGTTTCAAGAATCTTAGAAAAGAATCTTTGAGCCTCAGACCACACATTTTATTTGATCTATATGTCCAGGTTATACTTTACTTTGAGGATCTTTTGCTGATACAAAGATTAAGGATGAGAAAAAAAATTATTTTTCATCCCTCAGCTGAACAACTCTCATTACTTTTGTGTTTTCTTTGTATTTGCTTGGCAAATGCTGCAGTTTGTTGTCAATTGATGTCTCTCTTCTTATTTTTTCTTTTTTTTCCTTAGAACATAGAGCTATACTAAATGAATCACACTTTCAACATTTTGCCAGGAGATGCCCGCAAGCAAATCGACAAATTCATTAGTTGCTCTTCCCAAATTGCTGAAGCAAACAATTGGGTAAATCATAATTGTTATTAGATAATAAGGTTTTTTCTTATACCAACTTGCAAAGGAAATTTTCATAATATTTTTCTAGCTGTTCCCAACTGTTTATTCATCTCTTTACAGCCACTGCTGGTGCCTGAGCCCAGAGCCAATCCCACATGTTTTTCTCTTACTATGTCAGCATATTCACGTGTATCAGTTTTAACGACATACAAAGAGCACCTATTTGGCACGTCAGTTCGGGTTAAGTTAGGTGGTTCTTCTGATCTTGATAGAGTTCCGCTGTTGCCAACCGAGCTGAGTGACAGTGGGTCTCTGAGGTCAGGCACGTCTATCACTGCAACCAGTAAAGTGTGTTTTTACCTAGAAATATGATAGTAGTTATGTGGGCTGTTTTGATATGGCATCAAATTTCTTCTGACCCACTGAACAGTTTTTCAAACAAGAATTATTTAAGTAGTTTGTGAAGCATCTGTATACAGCTGAGCATTTACTTTCATCTATTTACTATACATAGAACCAGTTGGTTTATATTATTTCCATTGCCCAATACTTTGTTAGTTTTTATTAGCATCCTTGGTTTGTGGATGTGTCGTTCGGATCTCTGCCTCATCACCTCGTGGTGCTCTCCCTGTGCCTGTCTCTGTGTCCCTTCTCCTCCTCAGATAAGGATGGCAGATTAGGGACCACCCACCCCCAGTATGACCTCGCCTTAGCTAATTACATCTACAACAACACTATCTCCAAATAACGTAACATTCTGGGGTTCTAGAGGTTATAACTACAATACTTCAGCAGACTGACTGACTTGTGTACGTGGCTTGTTGTCAAGATTCCAGATTGTTTATTTGGAAAAGCGTAGCTCGTCCTTTCTCAGACCAAGGGAAGGAGGCAAGGATGTGAGGCCTGTGCTTGTGTTCCAAGAGGCCACTAACATAATGGAACATTTTATGGACCTGTCCCCCGCCCTGCTAAGCAGAGGATGGTGGTCAGTGTTTAAGGAGAGGGATGCACCCTTGTTTTAGTCAATGAGGGACCCAGAGATGTCTGTAGACTCTTAGAAAATAATGAGCATGTACAGAAGTTCAAACAGTTGCGGGGGGCAATGTGTGAGGATGGAATGAAGCTGGTTCACAGAGCAGATGGGACAAAAGTATTACCCATATTTTGCTGTGTGTAATGTACTCTTTTTTGTCCAAATTTTAGGGGAAAATAAGGATGCACATTATCCATGGGTATAATGATTATGTACCATAGGTATAATGATTACGTACCATAGGTATAATGATTATGTACCATAGGTATAATAATAATCGTGTCTATAATGCACACAAACCCATGGAAGCACATTACACACAGCCAGGCATGGGAATGGAAGGGCAGGCATGATTTAGGAGGGAGAATGGGAAGACCAGGCCCGGCAGGGGCTGGGTCCGGTGGTCCGTGTTTATAAAACAAGGCAGTCAAGTGATTGGAAGCCATGGAGAGAGAGGTGGGGATAGGCAGAAGGAGAAAATACTGAGGGAGATTTCTAAAAGACTATTCTTTTTTGTCATCAAATCCTTAGCACTGAAAAATAAGGCTAATAATTAAAAGTGTATTACATGGAAGCCAATTTTAATTTCATATTATTTTATTGAAAGGAAAATCTGAAAAGGGAGGCTTCCTGCTTTTCACATTAATACACTTGTAGATTTGAATGTTGTTCTGCACTTTAATTCAGTACCTCAGGGTTTGCTCTAGAAGAAGAGCGCATGCTCTGTGTCTGTCTGGGAGAGTTATTAAAAGTGGTTCATCCTGTTCTATTTTATTATGGTTTGGAAGCAAGCCACACCAGTAAGTAATTCCTATGGTTCAATAAGGAATCCGAGGATTTTCTCTCAGACGCCGTTTCCAGGAGATTTTTCTTCACCGTGAACAATCATTCTGTTTGCTGTCCTCACGGCACCATTTATGACCCGCATCCATCAATACTCCCCTTTCTCTATTGATTGGGAGCTCCTAAGCCGCGCCGCACAGCTGATCTTTGCAAATAGACTATTTCTTTACGTGTATTAATAATTCATTTGAATAACCTTTAAAATATTATTTCCAAGACAAAGCTGGCTGGGGGAAAATAATACGTGTGAGCTACTTACTGTATTTTCAAAAACTGTTCTAAAGCTATGTATGTATAAACATAAATACATATCTATGATCACAATTGAAATAATTTATATGTTACTGTGAATGACCTGAATTACATAAAAAGTTGTATAAAACATTGCTAAGATTATTTAAAAAGTTAGAAATAAGCAAAAATTTGAGTGGAAAGGCTATTTTTCTGTTGTTTAAGAAATATATCATGCTTTGAAATTATGCAATACCTTCATTTCCATGAGTTTAAAATATTTCAGAGTGAGAATTTCTCTGAGCTAAGAGACTATAAATAGCATTATTTACCTTGTGGGTCAAACCCTGGTAGATAAGTCAATTATTAGAAAAAACTGTAACAAGGAAATCAATGGAGTGTCTAAGACCTTACTTTTTAACTCAACATTCACATTAATTTCAGTTCGTTTTCACAAGATCCAAAATTTTCCTTGATAGAAAAAAAGTCAGAAGATATCACTGTTCATTCAGCATACAATACAGTCACGTTCATTTACATATGAACCACATCTGAAAGTTAACATTTACATGTCCCTGTGATGTCACTAATAAGTCTTTAAGCAGCGACAGCGCTCCTGAGGGTGCTTTCGTCCTCTCCAAAACAGTTTGCCTGTAGGCAAAGTTGGGTGGAAACTGGCCACAGCACTCTTCTGGGAGAGATCTAGAAATACACTCTGGCTAACTGAAAGTGTGCAGTGGAGGTGAAACAACAAATGATCTATCCAAAATATCACTTCACTGACTCCAAAAAAAAGGAAGAAAAGTACAGCGGCGGAGTGAGAACCTCTGAACATTCACCCCTCCATAAAAGCGACAACAAATGGCAAAAAAATTTCAAAATCAAGTTACTGAATAGTCTGGAAATTAACTAAAGGTATGTCACAACCTGAGAGCATTTAGTTCAGTAATGAGCTGAATTTCGTTTAGAACAGTGAGCTTTGGGGCTTTTTAGCCTCCTGCATCCCATCCTGCCATCCCAGCTCAGCATGTTCTTGAAAAGCAAAATACTCATTCCTGGCCTCCCGGGGGAGCAAAGTGGACCAGGTGCCGGCAACCTGTCCCCAAAGCGCCACCCAGAGCTTGCCTGCTGGGCGGCCGGCCCCCTGGGAGACCAAGGCTGAGATACAAAGCCTCCATTGCACATGGCGGCTAACCGTTTTCTTGTGAAGCACTAGTTTTGAATTTGTTTTGTGTTTAGTTTTAATTTTTTTTCCGGGTTGTTTTCTATATACTTGAGGAAAAGGAATGGGCAATGGGAATTTTCTATGCAGTTTAACCCAAACATGACTGACTTGATTCTGCGGATTCTGAGTAATTCTGCACCTGACTGGGTTTACACGAACGTGTTACTTCCTTACAATGGGACCACTGAATGGGAGAATTGTTCATTTACCTGCAGACAGAATTAGTATTTTACAATAACAATCCACAAATGTTAGCTCAGTGTCAAGCTCTGATTGCAGTGTCAAATAAGGCATCCAATATACTTAATTATTAGGCAACTCGGCTTAATCCATCAAAAATAAATCCATTAAAAATAAAGAACTCCAAAACTTCAAACATGACCTGAGCTTATAGGTCTTTGCCCAGTGATAAAATAAAACTTTTTGTTTTTCTTCTGCATAAACATCAGTTGCTTACAGATACAGAGCTTTTTCTTTGGTTTCCTCAAAGGATATTATTCTACAAGCAGGATAGTTTCAACCACCACCACTCAGAATATATTCTACATGCGACGAGCCCGTATATTCTCTTGTAAGTGACAAAGCATTCAATGGTAAGATACTGGTTTCCAGGTCGCTTTTTGTAACTCTAGCATTTGCTTTCCTGATCAGGCATCTAGCATGATGTAGGCGCCATGTGACTACCAGAATTAACTGTGTATTTTGTGCTTGAAAAAAACCCAAGTAAATGATAGTAAACTCTTCTTTGTATAAATACTTTTACTTTTGTTTCCTCCCTCCCTCCTTCTCTTCCTCTTTTCTTCCTTCATTTTCTGTAAGGAAATCATACCAACATTACACTTCCAAGGAGTGCAAGGATGGTAAAGGTGTTTAAAATGCTAATTTGCAAAATAAACCCAGCACCAGCCACAAAATATTCTTTAAGTACATTTGTATATCAGAATTGTACTTTCAATGTGAGGTAATCTGCTTAGGACTGTATTGAGGTTCTTTCTGTACAAGAAAAGCTACACAGTTCCTCAAATTTCAGAATTAAAACAATAAAAAAAGAGAGTAGAAGTAGTTTATACTTAGATATTTATTATTGATTTTCTAAGAAAATCTTAGGATTTTAAAATATTTCAGTTGTGTACATAGATATTCAGGGAGTAGGGTTGGCTAAATTAAAAGTATACCAGACCAAAAAAAAATAAAATAAAATTTTGAGTGGTTCGGCTTTTCACTTTGATAATCTCCGTTTCCCCTTTTAAATGCACTTGTCAATCTAATGGAGTCATAACCAACAAAAGCTTATTTTTAAAATATTTCTATATTGGGACAGCATGGCCTTGTAACAGAGAAAGCCAAACCTGAACTTGGAATAAGATGAAAATGAAAGTATTTCAGTGGCCACATTTAAATATGAAGTTAGTCAAATTTAAGGATTAAATGTCTGGAGACTGAGCATGACAGGTGTTCACTGCTTTCTCCTACCAACCACACAATCTCATTTAGGCTTCGTCAGAGAACTAACAAACGACTTCATTTAAAACAGTACTAATTCTAAGCTAATGAAAAAAATTTAAAAAAAAGGAAGCACCGATGCCTCATAGGTTTCTTTTGGAGATTAAATGGTGAATATATGACAAGCCTTTAGCACTGGGCTTAGCAAACGACTGCTCAGTAAATTATGGTTATTCTCATATACAATTTTAAGTGAACCGTAATTTTTAAAGTAGTGAAGAGAGAGAGAGAGGGAAAGAGAGAGACCGAGATTTGTCTCATTCCCCTCCCAGCGCTGCAAGGAGCAAGGGTAGTCCTGGAGCCGTCCTTCCTGTGTCGCCAAAGGATCTCGCTGAAGGCAGAAAGCTACTCCTTGAAGGTTTTTATATGCCTGGGCTTTCATAGTTGCATAGTGATGAAACTGTCCACCGCTGTACTTTATGTACCTTTGAGTTGAAGATGATGGAGCCTGCAATGGGTGAGATCACCCCGGCGTGACCTCGCTCCTCGTCCGCTTTGCGCTGACTGCCCTTCTGTTGCTAGCACCGCCCTTTCCGGCTCCTCGCACCCAACCTGCCGAAAGGATAAAAGTGAAATCAGGTGACCAGACTGTCTCTTGTACTTCGAGGTCTCCTTCGAGTAGCTCTGTGATGTATTTTTTCCTTCACGTTCTTTTATTTCAGGATTGGAATAACTGTAAGATGATCAGTCTGTGCAATAATTTTATACGTGCATTTTTCATACTGTAGCTTAGGGACTTCCATTTGTGTATCTTCAGAAATAAATATCTTTCATGTTCTTCTGTTATTTTTTTGTCTGCTAGCCTTAAGAAGCCGTTAAAAAATAAAAGTTCATAATGATCAGTAGCTCTGCCCTGACAATTTTAGTTTATCATAATGCCAAATGAGTGTTCATAACCATATTAGGGTATGCCTTATATTTATTTTCAATTATGTTTAAATGAACTTTTTGGTAGGTTGTATATTATAAGTTCTCTGTAGCTATTACAAGTTATTGTGTAAACTCATTGCGGGATGGTTATAAAAAATATGTATCTCAAGTTGGTGATTCCAATAGCTAGTTGTTGTGCTCAAATAATGAGGTTAAAGTAGCATATAAAAAATACTGTCTTTTCAGAGGCATGAATGATTACTAAAGTGTCTTATAAATTGTGTAATTTAGATCTTGGATGGTTTTCAAAAAATCCCACACTAGACATAAACATTCACATCATTAGAGGATAACGCTCGGCTTCGATGCCATGTTTTCCGAGAGGAGGTTTTATGACGCCCAGAGTAGGACTCCCAGTCTATGCCTTTGTATACTGGGCCTTTCAAAAAAATGATTCAGAGAAAATTACATGTAAGTTAATTTTTAGGCTTTTGATCATGTGACTCTTGCCACTCTCTTGAAGACCTATGATTTTTGTTTCCTGTTCAGGTCTACACAGTTTTTTAAAGTGACTTAGTGACTATGTACCGAACCTCAGAGGCTACACCAGATTAAAGCAATAGTACGCTCAGCAGAGTGCCAGAAAGTAGAGCGGAGTTTGAAGATGACGTGGTCATGGCGGTGATGGGGGTGGGAGGGTGTCACTGGACGTGGAGAGCTCTTTCAAAGTGCTGCTGCATTGCCGGTTTTTGGCAGATTGCTTCCTTATGACACAGCTCCTCGGCTGAAGTGGAGATTTTCATTTGGCCTTGCTATCGATCAGAAGATGATTCTTAAATTCTCAAATGCCCCTGGGATATTTAAATCTTAAGGAATGAAAAAAGAAAAAAAACCAAAAAGAAAAAGGAAAGGAGGAAAGAAAGAAAAAATAACTCAGAATAAGAGAAGACATGAATAAAAATTTAGATATAAATGAACGCAAATAAAGAAAGAAAATGGCCGAAAAGGAAGCATGTGCTGTGTAGTGGTGCATCCAGTACAACGTCTTCTGAGATTGATTTCCACCCAGGTACTCCCCGCAGAGGCGACCTGTCACGGGAGGTGTGTTTACAGCACCCTGCCCTTTAGACTCCAGGGTGAGAAACAAAAACACTGCATACAAAATAAAGGTCCTACAAATCAATGCATGCGACTGTTCCAAAATCCCCAGTGACTATAAATGTCATTATTCTAACTCATCACATCTCCAGTTAATATAGAATATCTCTTTATGTCCAAATGCCTTTTCGTCAAAAGAGAATTATTGTTGCCTCTGCTGTCACATCCTGGGAGCTGGCTGCTCATTGAAACGTCCTTTCTGATGCCCTTTAGCCCCACGCTAGACTGGATAATTGACAATAACATTTAAAAATCAGTTGAAAAAAAATATTTGGACTGTGCATCAAGTATTCCAATGAACTAAGATTATGTCTTGTCTTTGTGAATTCAATTATTAATTGATCAATCACTACACTCTGAAATGACTGACGATGTGGGATTTTCTGTGCCTCTGTGGAAATCGAATGCAAATCTGTGCCAGTCATCTATTAACCAAGGCTCCTGTACGGAATCCACAAGAATACAAATGGAACACCCTGCAGCAGGTTTGGTAAACTGTAACTCACTCCTTTTTATTTTTTATTTTTTCTTAATAACCCCTTATATAAGGTGCCTGTTTGATTTTTCTCTGCCTTCTCTCCCTTAAAAAGGCAATCTGATTTGAAGGTAATATATCAAAGCACTTAACACTGATAACAAATTAGAGCTCTGTCTTTTTCCTTTTTTTGATATGTTTCTAGTGGATAGAATGACTTTGAGAAGCCTAAGGACAGAATAAGCCCCGAAGTCTCAGCTCTCTGGAACTTCGAGGGCAGGAGCAATTCTCCCCTTGATGTGTGTGTGTGTGTGTGTGTGTGTGTGTGTGTGTGTGTGTGTGTATTTAATTCTAGGCAGAGAGGCATAGTCATTCTCTGAAAATCTTGAGTGAAGAGTTTCCACCCTACCCTAGTATCCTATGGTATTGATAATTCACTTTAAGTAAATACATTGGCAAGCAGAACTAAAATATAAAGTATTAAAATATTTAATTTTTATCATGTCAAATGGCACTTTGTCCGCATTAGCATTGTATCCTGACTTGCCCAACCAGTTCATGTACACGCGTCTTCCCTCCGTCACCACTGATAAAATGAAGAGGAGAGCACAATGAACAAACTTACCCTCCCTACCTTCCAACCTCCCTTCCTTCGAAATCGTCACTTAACCCTCCACTTGTCAAACAAGGTACCAGGTATCGTTATTTAAAGAAAACAAGAGGAGAGCCATCAGATCTCTGTTTTTCGTGGACTAGCAGTCCCCTGGGGAAGACCCGAAATTTTTTCCGGTCTGATGCCAGTGATGACCCAAGACAGCACCTCAGAGCCAGGAGTCCTGCCTCAGAAGTATTCCACTGCTCCTGAGGGCGGCACGTTTGCTGTGAATATGTAGGTAAATTACTTCCCAGGACCCGAATGAATAAAAGTACAGAGGAGCTCAATTGCTCCGATACAACCATCATTCTTTTTCGTCTCTGAGTCACCCTGGGGGCTCTCCCCTAATGCCTCACATACGGGTACCGAGTCTTACAGGTTCTGCTCTTAAATGTTGCTAATATTTTGTGACTCTTGCTTCTCCATGTACCCAGTAAAAGTTAATGAACTCCAAAACTCCACTGTCTACCCCTCTCGTCGTCACTTTATTTAAACCTAGTGTCTACTGATCCAGTTTAATGTCATATCTCAAACCTGAGGTCTCTCCCTGTCACTCATTGACAAATACCGTTAATACCAGTGTCTCCATTTTTCTTCCCAGTTATTATTATTATTATTATTATTATTATTATTATTTATCTGAGGGGATTTAGCATCCATGGCCAGGCCACAAGGGCTTAGTGTCTCAGTCTCTTGGCATCTTACTACCTGTGCCCTGAACCTGAGCTCAGACGTACACACATGGCCATGCCATGCTTGGGAACCATTAGTATCTGGAGGGTTCTGAAATACCTCGTCTCTGTTGATAACTTTATTTTCACAGTCCCGTATGGTTATTAGTCTCACGATATCTGTTCTCTAAACAAACCGACACTTCTCGTCCAATAAACACTTACTTCTTTCCGCGTGAGCCACTCCTTTCTGTATTGTACCTTGCCATGGAACGTCATCGTTTAATCTGACATTGAGTCTCTGTCACATTGCTGCTCCGCCTTGCTTTTGTGGTGCCGCTAAGAGGAAACACGCACCTACCTTAAGTCCAAGTGCCTGTACTTTCCACCTACAAGGTTTCAAAACATGCCCCTGCAAAAATCATGTTACTGGACCAAATATATCAACACTCGATTCATAATTCCCACTCACCCTCACTCTCAGCAGATGAATTAAGAGAACTAGAAAGAGACACATCGGCAGGTCAATTTTGAAATTAGCTACTGCCCAGCAGAAAGTTTACCAGCCTAGTATCTATTCTTGCCTACAGTTCTCCTGTGGCCCGGATGACGCCTGTCTGTGGCAGCTTGGAATGCAGTATTGCTCAGAAGCTGTGGCGTTAGCCTGGGTTTGAATCTTGGTTCTGCTACCTCATGTCTGATTTTAAGCAGTCGTCACTGCTCAATGCCTCTGCTGTCTCATTTTTAATTAAAGATGAGTGGTATATACCTTAGTTATTGCCATCGTTGCTGTTTTTGAAGGTCATTGACTACTTTTCCTAGTAGAAACAAATCCATTTCAAGTATCTTTCTCTTTCTTAATTCTCTGTTTTCCCCAGAAAGACTGCATGATTACTTTTCAATTTCAAAGAAGTTGATCTCTTTCCTCTACAACCTTCCTGCCAATTTCTGGGCCATCCATGTGCACCTTTGGCCAGAGTTCCTTGTGTGGCTTTGTAGAGACAGTTTTAAAACAGCTCTTCTGTGAGCACCAAAGAGCATTGTCTCTAAGACTTAACGCAACTTATACACCGTCTCCCACTTGAGACAGTTTCAAATAGGCATTTATTCAAATAAAAAATAAATGAACTAAACTCTCGCTCAGAAAATTAGCATTGCAAAAGGCAACGGGCAAAATCATTTTCATATCAGATGCGATTAGATAGGGACTTTAGTTTCTCATCGCATTGTCTCAGTTACCTCGTGATGATGGGAATGGCGTTTTGACAGAAAACTCGCTTTGGATTGCTTCCAGGGGAGAGCGAACTCTTTTGACCCCTCTCGCCATAGCAGCCTTCACGCGGCTCTGCCCGTAACGTGCGGGGTACAGGACGCCGTGGGCAAGGAAGCTCTTATTCTTTAAATAACATTTTAAACCTCTGCTCTCTCATTCCATTTCTGTATATTCTTTTCACTTAAATCTAATCACATTAATAGTGCTTAATAATCATTTCAAGATTTTTCCAAATACAGCATCATTTACCTCCAAAAATGGACTTCATGGCTACAAAGTGAAAGTATTGTAGGCAGGTGGGACAGAGGTCACGGAAAAGAATGACATTTGGAAGTGCAGACTGTTTCTGCACATGACCTGACATGTATGCAAATAACCCCAAAGACTTGCTCATTACTTCCAAGGCCAGTTCCCCTTGAGACGAAGCTAAGTGACATTGTTCAGAGAGGCTGGAGACTGCTGTATAATATGTCAGTCCTCTGTTTTGGTGGGTTTGTCCTGGTTTACAAATATCTCAGTATTTTACTCCCGAAAAAGATATACATTGTTTAGTGTAACATACACTTACTGTGAACTCAACAGAGTTCAAAGGACTTTATAAATAATAAACAATTTAAGCCTCATAATCAGCTAAGTTGGCAAGAAATGTTAATTTATTTCCTTGTCAGGCATAAGCAATTGGAACCCAGAAATGTTCATCACTCTCTTTAGGGGCCACCCCTCCCGACGGTGTGCCCGGAAGGATGGCTGAGGCTCTCCTACGCACTTGCACCTGGGAATCACTGGTCACCTGGAAAGACCTGTTACGTCACTTCCCAGTGATGCTTTGTCATGTGGTATTTCAAGTATAGATTTTAATTTAAGTGTTGTCATCTCAACTTAAACAGACTGTCAAATACGGTTCAATTGTCAGCCATCTGTATTGACCTCAAGAATGTCATGTTTATAATTAATAGTCCCCAGAGATACTTGCAGGTTTAATTGCAGGTCTCTACAATCTGTAGATAGATTACTGTCACCCGCCCTATTTTTCAGAGAGCTAAGTGTTCATCTGAGGATGAAATTCCCCTCTAATGCTTTGTAATAATGTAACACAAGCATTGAAAAATATAGTCCTTCTGCCGCCTTACCAGGTGCTATTCTATTTCGCCCATCCAAGTTTGAAGCCAGATACACTGCAGCCGTGAGCAGTGCCACACGGCAGACATTATAACAATTAGTGCTGACACACGCACGGCGTAGTGAATAAAATACGTAGAATACGTAGAAAGTGTCTTGTGGTCTACTTAGCAGGTATTCCTGTATCCTAGAAATATGCATCACTTGATTTTATGAAATGAGTTAAAATTAAGTATTTAAAGAAAAGTTATATGTTTATATTTTAACATGGTGCATTTTGATGATAGGATTTGACAAATCCTTGATAAGGAATTCCAAGCACTGTAGTCGGAAGTGAATATACAGCGCTCTCACGGAATTTATACAAGTAGGGGAAATAAATGCAGATATGAAAGCACGTGCCTAGTTACAAAAGGAGGAGCGTGGGGAGCGCTAGGCCTGTCGGGGCGTGGTGGGCAGGTCCGGAGGCACCGGCGAGCTGGCGCAGAGGGGAGGAAGTCCTCGCGAGCAGGTGCCTCGCAGCTCTTCTGGAGAAAGGACCCGGAGCATAGACTGCATCGTGCGTGTCGGGCCGGGCCAAAGTGACACTTAGGAATGGAAAGAAACGTGTGCACTTTAAAATTAAGTTTAATAAGGACAAAAGTAAAATTCTTGACATAAAAATCTTCACAGCTCCTAATAATTATTCTTTTAAACAAGCACACAATTATTTACAAATCTCCAAGGAAGCTAACAGCAATGGTGAAATGTTAAGTACATGGTCAACGTATGAGATGAGATAGATCTTAATTCGTGAATCAGACAATGCAACCAACAAAATTTCTCAGACAGTTAAAAACAAATTGCACTTTCATTTTCAGTTTGGTCAAAAAGGGACTCATTTTTCTAGTGGCAATTTTTTTTTCTCTCCTCTTTATACGACTCCACATGAATTATTTGGCAGTTTTTCTGGCCGTGTCGATACAACTCCTTGAACACCTATGTCCAGAGAGATCCTCGGAGCTCCCTCTTTAAAGCTCACCTCCAGCCCTCATCAGGGACCGTGGCTGTTCCAAGGGGGGAACCACGCTAATTTTCTCAGGCCTAGCCCCGCAGGAAGAGGGAACTGAAGAAGGATTTGGAAGACCACTCAGGATACAGGACAGGTCCAGTTTATTGCTGACCAAACAGAAGCTCTTGTCCCTGGGATTGGAGCAAGATTTAAGAGCAAGGGTCAGACAACTTAGATTCAACTTTCATTTAGCCTAGATGCAGACTTGCCCCCGATCATTCCTGATACGAGGCTTCTGGAACCTTTGCAATTTCCTGGGGAAAGGCATCTTTGGTTGAAATGAGGTGACTCTGGACAACTCCAGCTTGAGGGCTGGTCAGTGGGCAGACCAAGCCAGGGTGAAAAGCTGGGAATTTTTCAGCCCTGCCTCCCATTCTCTTGAGGATGGAGAAGTGCTGAAAATGGAGTTAATGCCAACCACGTCTGTATCATTGAGACCCCATAAAATCCCACAAGTGTAGGGCTCAGGGAGCTTCCGGGCAGGTGGACACGTGGAGGCCCTGGGAGAGTGGCTGGAAGATCCATACCCTTCCCACATGCAGACTTTGCACTAATGCCTCTCTTCCCTTCGGCTATTCCTAACACTGACTTTAGTATCTCATGGTAACAACTCGTTTCCTGGAAATATTGTTAAAAAATGTTGTCATCTTGTACTTGCCGCCATTCATGGGCCAACTTCTGATGAATCATGAAGTAAACATTGGTTAGGGTAGGTTCTTAAGTGGGCCATAGGAGTTGCCTGATGGCTCAGTGCATCAGTCCAGATCTTTTCAGTTGCTACATTTCCAAATTTGCATATATCTACATAAAATGAATCTGCCAGTTTACTGCAGCAATGAGACGATGGGAATATGCAACGTTGAATTAAGGCTATGGCCAAGTGAATTCTGAGGGGATTCAGGGTAGAGAATGGCCATATACAGAGAGGAAGTCTCAGAATATTCCTATTCTGAATCCTAATAAATGCAGCTAGAGAAAGATCAGATAAAAACTCTTTATTTGCAGGTATGTCTTGAAACTGATACTTGGAACAAAAGTAGTTGTATTTTAAATATGATGGACTGAATAAAAGAAAGTCTAAAAAATATTTATCAATATTTTTGATCAGGGAGAAATGTACTTGTAAATATCTATTGCATTTCAGATGACAAATGAGTATAAATAAAAAGCAATATAAGGACTCTGCTGCTATATGCTAAATTAATAATGTGTAAATTAGAAGCAATCACTTAAAACATATCACATATTTTCAATGGATACATAATTGAAATGGTTTTGAAGGTGAATTAGTTTGGTATACAAATAATTAAAGTAATGGTTTTATGCACTCATTAGAAAATATTGCTTTTGAACCTTTAATGAATTTCCGGAATACGTACATAAATCAAGAAAGTAAAGGTTGCATTATTCAACCACAAAATATTAATAAAGCACCTGCCGTGCACCGTTCATTGTTAGTGTCAAGGATAAAACAATCAATTAGATACAGCCTTGCTCTTAAAGAAACTCCCTGTTCCCTAGCAGAACACAAGACAATAATCTTTTTTTTTAACAATTTTGTTTATTTTATTTTTAGACAGAGGGGAAGGGAGGGAGAAAGAAAGGGAAAGAAACATCAATGTGTGGTTGCCTCTCATGCACCCCCTACTGGGGACCTGGCCCACAACCCAGGCATGTGCTCTGACTGGGAATTGGACCAGTGACCCTTTGGTTCACAGGCCAGTGCTCAATCCACTGAGCTACACCAACCAGGGCAATAACAATTATTTTTTTAATTAAAAAAAAAATTAACAAAGAATAAAATCTGCCGCAAAAAGTGACCCTAACTTTTGGGATTTGTGCTTCTCAGCCTCAACAGTGTTGGCTGTAAGTCCTCAGCAGCATGGAAACCGGCACAGAGCCAAGTCACGTTGGACCTAATTAAGTCACAAATATGGGTTATTTTCTAAACCAAACTTCTTTGATAATTAGGTCTTATTTTTTGGCAAATTTGGAACAAAAGTTAGTTCAAGGCTTGAGTCTAGATAATTTCCTTATAACACTGATTCTTCATAAATATGCACAATTTAGGCCTATATATAGCAATTCAAAATTCAAACACTTATGTCTAAATTAAATGAAATCTGTGAAAAATCAATCAGTTAAAAAGAAGCCTCTTTAATTTCAGGTTGCTTATCAAAGCAGGTCAGTGTACTCTTTAAAATTAAATTTATTTGGGTAGCATTGGTTCATAACATTACATAAATTTCATGTGTACAGCTTTGTAATGCGACCTCTGTACACCCCACTGTGTGCTCCCACCCGAAGACCAGTCTCCGCCTCTGCCCATGTGTTGGACCCTCTTTTTCCTCTTCATCCTCCTCCCAGCTCCTTCCCCCCGTAACCACAATTCTGTTGTCTGTGACTCTGTTTTTGTTACTCTGAGCTATATCCATGATCACCTAATTCCGTATCCAACATAGAACAATTTGTTTCTTTGCTCTAAAAATTATGTCAAGGTGTAACTCTCCTTCCAATTCTGCCCTTGTCCTGCCATCTAGAAAACACGTCATTCACTTTACAGTGTTCATAGGTTGCTTTGCTGTATATCCTTTTCTGATCCTGGTCCATGGAGACTGACCCCGGCCTTTCAATAACGCCCTCCCCACCCCAGCATCTATCATGGCGCCCACCATATTCAGTTTCACCTGATGGCTTCAATGTTAGTTTCTCCTCACTGAACTGCCATTAAGGCAGGGCAGGTATCAAGTTCAGCTCTGTGAGTCCACTGCGTTTGCTAGAAATGAAGTCCTCAGGAACCATGGGATGATTGGAAAATAATAGATGACACAGTAAATAGGTTGACAATAGGATAAGTGGTTGAGAGCTGGAACTTTGGACTCAGAAATATGACATCAAGCAAGTGTACCCCTGGAGAAATAGGTACTCTTTCAAGCACGTGTATTGGAGGCATCGAAATAATGCATTAAGAATGGCTGGTAGGGAAAATGGCATATAACAGGCATTGAGTAATATTACATATTATAATATTTTAGGAATTAACAGCTTTAATGATCTGCACTATTCTCATAAGCTGGATCGCCAAAACTGCAGCCATGGGTTTGGAGTGCACAAGCTTGTTAAGATTTTGATGCCTGTTGCAAACAGCCACTGTCTGACCGCCACACTGGATGCTGAGGCCAGGTCTGCGACGGGGGCTGAATCACCCTGTCCAAAGGCACTTCTTCCAACTGCAGAGTCCTGGGCTTCTGCTGGGGCTGGGCAGGACTGTGGTCCCCAGAAATCGGGGAGAGGAAGGATCTGGCGTCCCTGTGCTTCAGAGAGGAGGGAGGACAAGTGGAATGCATGTTCCCCCAAACCACACAAAAATCAGAGAGAAAGAATTTCCTCCAAACAAAACTGATACCTTCGTGAAGTGTGCATCTTTTTCTGTGTTAAACAGTCTAAAATTTAATTCAATGTTAGTTATATTTCTTGCAATAGAGAACATTTTAAAAGATATTTAACATCCATAACAGCAGAAGGTGAACTGCTGTTTTCAAAAAGCTAGGTCGGCTTTATCCCTCAACTCCAGCAAATAAAGGGGGAAAAATGCTCTTTCCTTTGGAAATGCATATTTCCCTAGTCTTTGGCAACAAAAAACGCAATTAAACTTTATTTAAAAGTTAATTTCCATGAGATTAAAAAAAGTAAAATCGGAGACGTTCCCCTCCTCACTGTTGACAAGGGAAAGCTCATAAACATAACAGCTAATTCGGTGTAATGAAACCAGAAGGGATCAATTCTTCAGAAGCGAAAAAAGTCAGAGATATACACAGAAGATAAAGTACTTCCATTAAGTGTATTTGTTTCAATAAGAGGAAATTATACAGTGACCTTTTCTTTAGCTGCCTTGGTTTCTCCATTTTTAATCATTATGCAAGATTTGGTAGAAATCCTTGCCGGCACTTGGTTCCTCAGGGGGCAATTAAGAGAGTAGTGAATTCTCTGGAAACTGAAAATCATTTCCCTGTCCTATCGAAAATGACAGCAGAGAGGCCGGCATATCTGGACTGTCAGAGCCATCTTCCAGTGGTAATCACACAGGAATCCATAAATTTGTGCTTAAGGAAAATTACGTATCCAAAAGAAAATTATTAAATACACATACAAATAGATCAGTTACAATTAACGTTACAAGACATGAAATTTAGAGCTACCGTCCCACATTCATCATTTTGCCCATATGTAATTTTGTTCCCAGCAAATTCGCTACTTTGGTTTTTGTCTGTCTTGCTCTATTTCGTATTCCCAAGTTATGTTACTTTGCTATGGATTTTATTTTTGAAAGTTGGAAAATAAAAGAAATGTCAGCAGTACTTTTTAACCAAAGTAAATTAATTTAAACTTAACAGTTATTTTGATTGTGAGACGTTTGTACATATATTTAGGAAAAAAACATTCAGTAAAATGCAGTATCAGAGACTCATTCAGGGCATGTACCACTCGGTGTTGTATCAAACCCCCAAATCTTAGGCTTATTTCTCCTCTCCCATCAATGCCTGTGAGGCGACCTTTGGGCTTCTTTCCCTTCTCATGGCTCCTTTGTTCCTTAGCTTCCGGATTTTTCCACTAGAATCTCTGAGAGTGAGATTGTTCAAGGGGTGTTAGAGGCCAGGCCCGGTTTCTTGCACATGTCCCTATCCCTGTATTTTACTCTCCAGAAATCAGGTCTGTAGTTCCACGTGCCTCTCAGGGGCTGGAACGCGGTCTTGACGTTGTTCCCAGGAAGGACATGAAGAAAGGTATTGGTGGTGGTTAGTGTTCTCTGAAAGAATAACTTTCCTTTGAAAATCATTTCAGTGAATTTCAAGTTGAGTTATGTATCTTCTTTGACGAAGATATTTGTTATTTAAAGGTCTTGCCCTGGCTGGCATGGTTCAGGGGATTGAGCTCTGGCCTGTGAACCAAAGGGTCGCTGGTTCAATTCCCAGTCAGGGCACGTGCCTGGGTTGCAGGCCAGGTCCTCAGTTGGGGGCATTCCAGAGGCAACCACACATCAACGTTCTCTCCCTCTCTTTCTCCTTCCCTTCCCCTCTCTCTAAAAATAAATAAATAAAATCTTAAAAAAAAAAAGGTCTAATCACCAGGGCCACACCTTCCTTAACTATTTAGAGGGTACAAACATGAAATATAATTACATTTACAAATTATATATATTGATATCCCAAATTTACATCCAGCTGAGACCTTTCCTGTGACTCCAGACTTCTTCGGCCAACCGCCTTTTGTTGGGTTCGCTGAACGTGTCCAGTCTCACGTTGGGGCGGTGCGATCCTGTGGCGTCTGGACCCCGCCTTCCGCAGCACCCTGCTCCCACCCGCATGCCGGCCAGCTTCGCCTGCAAAGCACAGCCCCCATCGGCCACTGAAACGTCCTGGCTCAATCCAATATTAGCCCTTCACTAGCTTTTAAAAAATTACCCCCGCCCCAAAACTCTCTTCTGTGCTTGACAGTTATGTTTTATTCACAAAGCAGCCAAAGTGATTAAGTAATAAGACAAAATAAAGCCCCTTCAATTGGTCGACGAACCCCATTACCTGTCTCACAGCTGTGCCCTGGCCTCTGACTTCACCGCCCCGCCCAACCCGCGTCCTTTCCCTGTCCCCCTCTGCTCACGCCCAGCGGCCACCGGGCTGTGGCTCTGGCTCTGCGTGACCGCTCTGTCTGCAGCCGTCGCTCCGCGGCTCCGAGAGACACCTACTTAGTATTCAGCCTCGCCGCCTCCAGCTCCCCACATGCCTCAGCCCCATTCTCTGTTCCATTTTTCTGTGGCCTTCCCTCCAAACTTACCGCCGCTACTGCATGGAGCTGCACGTGAGCACAGAAATGGAAGGTCGTTCCTCTCAGCCACTGAGACTGTTGCTGCTGCTTTTCAGTTTGTTTTGTTTGTTATTGTTGTGACTGAAACATTCTGCCGAAGCAGGCTAAAATAATTTAAACCACCTCTCTTTTAATTACTTTTAAAATTGCCTGTCTCTCTGTGCTGGAATGCATTTTTCACCCTAGCAGTGATTTGTATATTTTATACCCCATTCACCCGCAGTGCCTAGAGAGCGGTTTATTGTAAAGTGGGCTGTACCTCAGTAAGCGCCTTAAGAAATGAATATTTAAGGTGGAGTCTCTCCCCGTTTATGCTGGGGAGGAACTGACTGTAGGAAACTGGCTTAAAAGTAATCTGAGTCCAAGCTTACTGAACAATAGAGTTAATATTTCCCATAGTGTTCATTGTAAAACAGTAGGGTGCTTTATCCCAAATAAATCATCAGCAACTAAGTTTGTAGAATGGATAGAGGGAAATAGAGGCTTTCCCACTTACTAGTCTGAAATTCTCTGGAAAGGAGAGTGTTCTTTATGAAATCCTGCTAAGATACCTGCTAAGCTGAAGTAGATGATTGCTAAGATTTATTTATTTATTTACGTTTTGGATCATAACCTGTGATTCCATAATACTCTCCCTTTTCCAAAAATTTTATCCTTGTGTTGTCAAGGTAGGCTGCAGCAGTCCAGTTATTATTTCTAAACGGTGAAGTGAAAAAAAAAATCCTATGAGAAGAATGATCTCCTTAGAGTTGTATGAAAAATATCGATATGCCCAAATGCTCTGTTTGGAAGTCGAGAGCTGCAAGAATTCACCCTCTGAACGCCTCACCTTAAAAAGTTATTTCAAGGGTGCATGAGGTGAGAAAAGCAACACGCTGTGAGGGCTGTCATAAACATAGCTTAGAGATGCGAGGTCCTTTAACACATGTTTTAAATATGTGCAGAGAGAACAATGACATCTTTGTGGACACGCGAACATGACGATCACGCCAACCTACTCTCCTGAGTAGGTTCCTTTCTGAGACTATATGAAATTTTGACCTTCTAAGGTTCTTTGTGATTTAATAGATTAGAATATAGATTTCTCATGGAAATATGTTTTAAATAAATAATGATGATCCATATCAAAAAACCACAAGTAACGCACCTAGACCGGAAGCTAGATCGCTACACCTAATACCTCTGAGAAACACGAGAGATCAAAACAGGAAATGGATTTCAATGCCTCCCGGAAGATCCTGCAGAAGAATGGGCACCATGGAAATCCCTGTGTCCACAAGCAAGGGCCCAGACAGGCCGAGGGGAACAGAGGAGACTCCACACAGGGACAGAGAAGTTAGTCAGCTTCCAGCTTTCTGTAATAAAATTGGTCCCCTGCTAATGTAGTGGTTAATTTACTGCTCCTCTCACTTGGTTGAAGTTGGGACTCTCCAGCACCTGCTGAGCACTGGATCCTCAATTTTCTAAAACAATAGTTATAACACAGTAGTTATTCAATAGATTCTCAGTGAGGAGACAGATGAATCGGTCGATGGAAAACAAGAACCTCAAGGAATGTTGGCTTAACAGTGAGTAACCTAATTAGGAACGGTCTCGGGAATGGACACTGAGCTGCCAAAATTCACCAGAAAAGGGCATAGAATTACCAGGATATGATAAAATTTCTTTCTTAGTAATTCTTGCATATTTTTTGTGAAGGTGGGACCCTTTTTTTTTCTTTTAAAAGAGAACTGAAGAAATATTAAAACAATGTATATGAAATGGCTCAGTTTGGTGGCATACATTGGGGAGACATCCTACAAGGAGCATAAATTATTAAGGAGTGAAAGCAAACTACTCAGTAATTAAAAGAGAGACAAAAAAAGATAGTTAAGGCACTGGAGTCTAAAAAAATAGCAAAGTTGATACAAAGGTATACAAGTAGAAAAATAAAGATGTCATTAATTCAATTGTAAAAATGGATTAAATACTGGAGACAGTTTTTTCAACTATGAAATTTATTA
>PVJD01014879.1:0-27306 GCA_004026545.1 Mormoops blainvillei
TATTTGGGGCCTTGCTTCCAGGAGAAACCTGTGGGAGAGATGGAGGGCAGTTGCGTGGTGAAGACGGAGACTGATGGTCTGCGATCGGGATCAAGAGAGAGAAGAGAGATGGGGCGGGGGCGGGGGGTGGTTCCCTGGGCTGTCTCTGGACAAAAAGGCTGAAGTGGAAAGAGTAAATGAAGGAAGAACGGCAGAGCCGTTTGATTCACACACTTGCTTATTCATTCACTTATTCACTCATTTACATGTTAGACCTTGACCTAGGTGTCTGGCATCCAATGGCAGATGGAAGACTTCACTGCGCTGCTCAGCGTCTCGGGCTTGGAACGGAGCGCCTACTGCTGGTGCCACCGGGCATTGGTGGGGTGGCCCTGGGCAGCTGACCGAGCCTTTCTGAGCCCCAGTTTCCTCACCCGTAATACGGGGGGTAAAATGCACTTGTCTTGCCAGGGCTTTAAGGTGAGTGAAGTGATATGATTTACGTAAAATGAACATTGCTGTGCACAGAGCAGATGTTCGAGACACAAAAACCTCCTCCGTGGGTGCCCGCTGAATGGGCGACTAGGCTGCTCGCACTTATTTTTCGAAGTGTTTTATATGCATTAACTTACTCCTAAGAAATGTGTGAGGAAGTAGTTATGACCGTCTTCCTTTCTTTGGAAATAGAAACTGAGGCCCCTGAAGATCACGTTACCTGCCAAAGTCAGGCAGACGTGGACTTCGGACGCGGGGAGTCTGGCTTCAGAAACTCTGCATCAAGAGGTCCGCCAATAATGCCGGGCAAAGAAAAGGGCATCACGCATTGTGTGCCCGAGAGCTGGGGACTGGGTCAGAGGGTCCCTGGAGATCTCCTACAAGAATCCTATTCAAGGCCTGCCCTGCCCATGGCTGAGTACACATGCACGCACAAGCACACAAACACACACTTGTGTGTGCGTGGTTGGGCCTCCGCTGACCTCGACTGCCACCCTCTGCGCGCCCTGTAGCAGTTGCGGTTTCCTGGGGAAGGGTGGATGGAGTGGCTGTGGGACGCCTACAGCCAAGGCTGCTGACCCCGTAACCCCAATTGCATCCCATGCTACCCTCCTCCCCGCTTTCCCCTTTCCTTCCCTCCCTCCAGGGCCCGGCGCAAACGCGGCATCCAATTTGTTACCTACGCTGGAAGGTCAGGGCTCCGCCGGCCCTGCACTTTTCTCAGTGTGGGTCACTTGGCTGTGGCTTACTTAGTTTCTTCTCTTTGAAAGTGTGAACAGAAGGCTGGGAGGGAACAGGGTGCCTTTCTGGAATCCTGGAGATGTCTCCGGGTTACAGAGAGAAGGCTCTGGGTGGCAGGAATTTGATGGAGAACTTGGACCTTTTAAGAGAATGGGGTTCAGGGACAAAGCACAATGAGATACTGTGTGCGTGTGTGCCTGGTGTGTGTATAGATGTGTGTGTGTGTGTGTGCTCATATGGGCACCTTTCTAGCCGGGGGTTCACAGATGTTAGCAGAATTTCAAATGGATTTGAGTCCCCACAGGGTTAAGACCCACTGGCTTGAAGCCAGGGAGAGTTGACGGATAAGGTTTTAAAGTCTCTTGGGAAACTGAGGCACCAAAGAAAAATGCCACAGATGCAGAGTCCAAGCACTAGACTATTTGTTCCAGGGGCACCATTCAAGTATCTACAATGACCAAAGGTCCAGCCAAGTGTAAGAAAATTTGTAGTGTCTGGGAGTCAGTCTACCTAGTAAACCAGCTAGAAAGAGCTGTGTGTGTCCCCAGCGAGGGGCCACATCTCAGCTGCATCCACTGTAGCCACATTGGAACGTTGTCCCAACTTTGCTGGAATTTTCTTTCTTTCTTTTTTTTTTTAGCAAAATCAGAAATCCAGATTTTTGTCTGAAATGCCTCAAATTTTAAACTTTAAATTAAAAATGGAATATGGCGAAAGTCAACCACAAGGAATGCGCAGGCCGGATCTGACCTCTGAGCCTCTGGTTTTTGTCACCCAGCATCTTGTCTCCCATCATTTTCCAGGGACAGAGCTGCAAACCGGCAAAGGGAGCCACCTGTCTCTTTCAGGTCACATGAAATAATGGTATGACAGAATTGGGACCCAAAGGAGGGGTCTCCTAGGTCACAGCTCTTTCTTCTCTAGCAGATACTTAGAGAATATGTCCTTCTCTTTTTGTTCTACTTTTCCAAGGAAGTGTTGGCTACTGCCAAGGGGAATTCAGCAATTGAGGAGAATTTTTGAATAAAAATATAAGCTCGGATACATGGATTGCCTCCCATTAGCCAGGCACTTTGTTGGCATTGTCTCATGTAATATGCATCCTGCTGGATGCCCATTTAGAGTGAAAAACTGAGGATCAGAAAGATAGTACAAATGCCCAAAGTCACCTGGCCAGTAAGTGATGGTTTCAGCTTTGACTCTCTCTCTCTCTCTCTCTTTCTCTCATGTTTTTATTCTTAACCACCACTGAAAAATGTACTCAACATTTTCATTGAGAAGCACCTGGAAGGGTAAAGTAGAGTTAAGACACAAAGACTTCTCTTAGGAAGTTCGCTGTCTGGTCATTAAAATATCCACGACTTGTCTTTCATTAGATGAGAATTTCCAAATCAGGCTTTTCTTAAAGTAGAGGAACCAGAACCACCACCAGTGAGCCTACATTAGCACAACATTCAACTTTCCCAGGAATTAAGTGTGGAGCTCAGAAACTTATATTTTCTAGAGCCTGGCAGAATGTGGCTGTCAAGGAAGCTTCTCTTTATCCCAAACCCCACCAGAGGGCTTCTTTAGAATTTCAAAAGCCATTTTTGAAAATAATTTCTGTTACTGTTCAGCACCCATTCACTCCCCTCCCTCTCCCGCCGTGGGCAGGGAGTATTTTCCCCAAGCTATTGAGTCCGGGCTTGGTTGCCAGACATGCTCTGGTCAACGCAGTGTTACTAAGCAGAGTCCTCAAACGCACACTTGCATGGTCTGGCTCAACTCCTGAGCTCTCTTAATCCATCATGAGAAAAGCATCACTCGGGTAGTCTCTGCCCATTTATCCAGGATTCTAGAATAAGCACATGCAGTGCAGACACAGAGAATGCAGCCAAGCCAAGGCTGTGTCCGCTGAGGCCCAGTTGATTACAGGTCCGTGAGGGTAAGAATAAATGCTATTGCTATAAACCACTGGCTTGTGGGCTGGTTTGTTATGCAGCATTACTATGGCAAGAGCTGACTAATACACCATTTTTCTTGCACGCTGGTAGGAGACAAAAGTTGGCCACTGGGACATTTCAAGGCTCCTTTTGGGGTGCCTATTTAATCTGAAGAGGTGGGGTGGATCTCTAGAGACAGCAAGGGCTGTGATGAACCCTTGTCATGGAAGGATGTAGGGCTGGGGGATAGAAGACTCGAGTTCTAATCTCAGCTCTATCTCACACATGCTATCTGAAGGTTGATAGGTCATTTCTCCTCTCTGGCCTTTTATTTTATGTTAAGGTGCTGCTCGAGATGAGAAGGGCAAACATGTATAAGTGGCCTGCTGAAATTTATGAATGAAAGTTGTCTTGGGCACTCTCATAAATTTGGATGGATCCTGCACTTGAATGAAAGTTCTGTGATTGATTATTGATGTCTGCCATGGGCACAGATTTTTTTTTTTTTTTTTTTGGGTCCATGCCTTGCCTAATGTATACATTGGGGACTGAAGGAGTAAGAAGCCAGCCTGTTGTCCTTGTGCCCTGACAAAGATTGAGTCAGAGAGAAATATGATCTCCTGTGAAAGAACAGGAGGGACTGGAGTTCACAGACTCTGTGAGGTTAGGATGACTATTTTGCAAAATTCCTTGCATTTCCTCAGCAGAAGGCTCTCTCGGTGGAGAGCTGCAGCTGTGACGGTGATGCTGGCAGGCCGCTGGGAGCACACGCCCCTTTGCCCACCAAATGGTGGGGAATCTAAGCTGACAAAATCCGGGGCTTTAAAAATTAAAGCTGATCAGGAGCATTCAAAAGGGGTGAGCAGAGCTGGCAGCTTTGGTCCCTTGAAGAGCAGCAGGTGCAAGTCCTCATAACGGGGTGATGGGTACCATTTGGTCGAGGAAACAAAATCATCGAACCCATGGCCACTCGGAGTTGAACAAGAATCAAAGTAGAGGCATCCAACCCTCCATTTGTCCATGCATTGTTCATAGGGACATTTAATTGGCTGCCCCCAGGGACTAGTTTTGAAAGTATCCCCCCTTCCTTTTAAAAATATGCTCACACCTGGCATCAGAGCTCTTTCTGCAGCCTTTGGATTAATTACCAAGCTTCATATTTTAGAGCAGCTTAGAGAACATAGATTCAAAGATTAGTCGGCGTAGAGGCGGCTGTTGAAAAAGCATCTTTTTGCAAGCATTAAACAGAAAAAGAAAGAAAGAAAGAAAAGAAAAGATTAGCCAGAAGTTTGCTTAAGGTGGAAACGCTTACTGGTTTCACTCCCTTGGAGCCCAGTTTGTCCACCTGCTTCTTCACAGGCCTCGATGGTCTGGCCACACTGATGCCTGGCAGGTCGGTGGCTGTCACTAGGCAGGCATTCATTCACCTTGCTCTCTTGGGCAGGTCCAGGTCATGATGCCTAGCTAAATCACATTAAGCGGACGGATGGGAGGAATAAAAAGCCCACTGTGCAAACTTGGGGACTGAGATTTGGCTTTCAATTTGATAAAGGTTAACTAGAGTTAAGGTTTTCTGAGCACTCACTGCACCCCAGATACTGTTCTAAGGCCCCGCAAGGATGGTCGCCTTTAACAGTCACATCGATGCCCGTGAGTTAGGTACTACGGTCATGCACCCCTTGGCATCTATATCTGACAACCTGTTGCAATAGTAGGAAGTAGCCTGCCCAAGGTCACATAGCTGGTACTAAGTGCTAGGGCGAGGATCTGAACCAGGAAACCGGAATCCAAACCTCATTCTTAGGCACCGTATTATTTGGAGTGGTAGTTCCCAGAATCACTTGGAGGGCTGGATAAGACACAGATTGCTGGACTGTGCCTTGAGAGATTCTGATTTAGCCCAGTTAGAAATTGTAACAGAAACTTGCATCTGTTACAAATTCCCAGGTGATGTTCATCATTGCTGGTCCCAGGATCGCACTTTGGGGACCACTGATTTGGAATAATGCTAAGTGTCAGTGGCTTAACACAACATAAGTATATTTTGCTGACACAACAGATGTGAACGTCCCTGGTTGGGGGTACTTTTCTTCCCTATAGTGACTCAGGAATTCGGATTTCTCCCATCTTGTGACTTTGCTTCCCCCAGCCACACTGATGTCCACCACAGGGCAGTGGCGGTTAAAGCGAAAGTGAAACCATAGCAAGGAGAAGGCTTCTTAGGGGACTCGGTCCAGACGTCACATATCTGCCCACACTTCCTGGCAAGTACCAGTCACATCACTGCTCTGAGGAAGAGGTTTTCTGGGAAATGTAGTCTTTATCCAGGGTGTGGCTTCCTAACCCCAACTTTATACAAGCTATCGGGCATTCTTTTCCAGCTCAGGGAAGTGACAGTCTTTGGTTAGTTGAACCCAAACAAAAGACAGGATATTTTCACTTGTGCTCTTGCTACCAGAATGTCACAATGATAGAATAACTCCCAAGCCTCTTTTTTAAACCATTATGTTGTACTGCCTCAGTTTTCTTGCTTATTAAATGCATGTGGGAGGGCCAAATTTCTTCATTCAATTATAGAGGCTGTGTCAGTTAGCTAGTGCTGCATAACAAACAACCTCCAAACCTCAGTGGCATAAAAAATCGGCATTCCTTTTGTTTGTGTCTGCAAGGTCCTTGGGGCATCTCTATTGATCGTGACTGAGCTAGCTCCTTCGGGTTGGCAGGTTGCCTATGGGTAGGCTGATCTAGGCTGGCTCTGCTGAGTGGCTTTTGCCTCCATGTTTAAGTCCTCAAGCCAGCTGGGCAGCTCTGTCTCCCATGTCTCATTTATCTTTTTTTGGACCAGGCATTTATCTAGAGCATTCTCTTCTTATGGAGATGGTTGAGGCAGACGACAGAAAGCGATACCATGCAGGCACATTTCAAACCCCCATTTGCATCACATCCGTTGACATCCCGTTGGCAGAAATAAGTCACGGGGTAAACCCAAAATGGATGGGTGAGGAAGTCCACGAGCTTGTGTTCATCTAAGTACAATGTTCAATGACCAAGGGAAAGGATAAGGGAAAAGATGAAGAATTGGGGCCAGTACTCAATCACCTGGGTAGTGGGTCATTTTTAGTATCAAGGTGCTGTAGTAACTGGCCAAATCCAACACGTACCAAGTGCCTTAACATGATTGACCCACACACTTTATTCAAAGGACTTAAATTTAAGGGACCAATCAGAGAAGTGGAAGTGACTTGGAACATGGCGGTGTCTATCACAGCTTTATTCACACCAGCAAAAAATCGGAAACAACCTACGTGTGCGACACAAGGAGAATGCAAGTTAACTATGATACATTTATGAGCTGGGATGTTTGTACCCATTACAAGTTCCGGGTTTTGGGAAATATTTCACAGGAAATGCACATGATTATAAGTTGGATGGAAAGACTGCAGGAGAAAGTGCAAAGGTGGCATAATCTCAACGGGTGAGCAGGAAGACACACGCACAACACATGCACCCGTGCGGACCGGAATAGAATCAGTTAAAATAACGGTGATTTTCTCTAACGCGTGCAATTAGGGCTGATTTTAATTTTTTCCTTTAGTCTATTCTTTTTAATATGCCAAATTTTCTATAATAAACAAACCCCACTGTTTGTGAACGTACCAAACAAGAGGTGTTATTTTAAAAGGATCTGTCATCCTAATTTTGAGTTGCCCGAAAGGTATTTTCCACAGAGAAAAGTAAAGTCACTAGCAAGGAATGACGGGATATGAAGAGGAAAAAAATGGCGCTGGGCGGTGGTATAAATCAGGCATTCAAAATAATCAAGTATCTTGTGACACATATAAATAATTCCGATTTATTATATAATTTTGCAAATGTCTGGACATAGACATACATAAATAATTTTGATTACACAGCACAATTATAAATGCAGATTTGGGAAGACTGAAATTGATCAACATTATCAGGATTGACAATAAGCCCATAGTGTAGCATAATGGATTTTTAAAATGCGGCATAAATCTGCTTCAGAAAATACCTAGACAGCCCAACATCAAGGCACATTAAAAACTGCCACCAGTTCCTGACTGTGGCTTGCGTGCCGGCACCTTGCAGACTCAGTACGTGGAGGGGCTCGCCGCGCGGGTGCCTTGCCCTGGGACAGCAGACAGGCTCGCAGGGCTTGCTAAAGGACACGTCCGTTCACGTTGAGTGGGTGGGATTACTTCCTCTTTTTAAAACAAGAAAGGAGACAGCAATGCCCACCCAAACTCTTCCTTCCAAAATGGAGACCTTTTCATGAGTTAAAAGAGCTCCCTTTTTAAAGCAAAGGCAGCTGCTGATAGGCAGAGAGACTTTGGATGTGTCAACTGGCCAGAGCTATTCATTCTAGCAATTCTAAGCCTTCGTCGCTACGGAAAGGGGGCGCTATTTTTGAGGCCCAAGCGAATACATTGGATGGATTAATTCCTGAACTGAAGGTTCAAGGACTGATGAAGCCAGTGAAGGCGGGTTTGGGGTGTCCTATTACTCAGCGCCCCTCTGCTCCTTTCAAAAGCCAACTTGGAATCTTGTGGAGTCATTCGCTACCACAGCTCTCCTGCTCCAAGCATCTGAAAATTAATAATAATTTTAAAAAAACCAGAAACATATGGAAACAAAAAAGTGACTTCAAATCATTCATTCTTTTTCTACACTAAATGCACAAGTTACCCACCTATTGTGTTTTAGGCTCAGATGGAGGAAACTCAAAGTATGTTTAATGTGCTATTTAGTTTTATAATTCTCAAGATCTCATGAGATGTAGGACCCAGAAGAAATATCAAGAATGGGTAAAACAAAAACAGAAGAAAAATATCAACAGAACTGTTTAAAGATTCTGTACCAACTTTCTTTTAGCAACTTCAATTCAATTCAATTCAATTCACTGAAATGAAATTGGAAGAGCATTTGAAGTTAAGCAAGTCCAATCTTTAATCTAGTAAATATTCGTCAAGGATACTGACCATGTAAATGTTTTGACTGCAGTTGGTGTTTCGGGACTTTAGGAACAGGGATGGATTGCTGGTAAATGCTTTCTGAATGAGCAAATGAATGAAAGAATGACTGAAGGAATGAACACTGTTGACAAAGCCAAATCTTCTTAGCAAAGCATCCGGGCGCGTGAGCACCGTGCTGTGGAAACGATCTAGTAACAGCAAAGAACAACGGACACGTCGTGAGTGTTCGGGACGTGCTAAGTATGGTTCCAAGCACTTTCCATGGGCTAACTTATTTCATTCTCCTCTAATAACTCTATGGAGTATTTAATATTATTATGACATCCCCACTGATTGTTGAAGAAAGTGACATGCAGAAGGGTAAATTTCTTAAAGCCACAACGTTGCATGTGGCAGTGGGAATTCAAAATCATGCACCCTGTTGCCCCACAGTCCCCAGTCTTATCCACAATTCCCTGCTTCCTGTAGCTCTTTAAGTTCATTCTCACAGTAACCACGTGATGTATTCTCTGCTTCCTCTAACTATTTAACCATGTGAAGTGGGCTTCGACAGAACGAAAAGCTACGGTGCAGGGCAGCGATCTGAATAGGTCGTCTTCATTCTCAACGTCATCGTCCTTCAGTGAAGTTCTGATTGTCCCTTTCAAAAAGCACGGTTTAAGAGATCATTGCCATCCGTGTGCCGACTGCATCCTCACCAGGAATCCCCAGCTCACCTGAATCCATCTAGAACCTTGGACAGCACCCACGTTTTAGGACCGTCTTCTCTGGGCTTCAGCGGGGGAGGTGGTAGAGATTCTTCCTGCCGGAAACCCAACCAATAACTGCGCACCAGGCCTTGCTGATGAGAAGACACTGTGGTCCGTCTGGAGGTCTATGCTGAACTCACCACTTTACATCGCTAACCAGGGAGTCCCTGATGTTGACGTGGTTTGTCAACCCCCTTGCTGGGCCTCGCCTAGAGAATCGGCAGCTATTTCCAGATACATGGGCATTTTCGTTTTCTAGAATCACACTGAAGACTAAACTAAGTATACAATGCCGGTCTTCCAGATAGCTCTTTCATTAATGCCATAAGTCCTCTACCGGGAGGAATCTTAGGCTGGGAAACCTCTTTGAAAATAGGGAGAACTAATGTATTTAACCACCAAGTCCTTATCCTGCAGTGTTCCTTCATGAAAGGAGAGAGAGGTCAACATGAACCCACACTGTTCCCATGGATCGGAGGGAAACATAGGACACTCAGGGGTCACCCGCATATTCTGCTTTATAATTTGACCTAGGGACGGTTCCGAATAGGCTCTTTGTGTTTCTTCCCCCATAAATTACTTTGTCACTCATTAATTTGTTACCTTCATTGATTATGTATCGGGTTTCAGTGAGATGTCTCTGAAAGATCGCCCTTCCTTTTCTGTTCTTGCAATATTATAAATGTCCTTAGCCCAAACTGTCTTGTGGCTTATTTTTACATGCCCTTCTTCCTTTCCTGAGGATGAGCTCTTTGGCTACAGGAACTGCATATGTTTTTTCATCCTTCAGGCATGTATCACAGTTTTGAGATAATATGCAAGAGACTACATGAAAAATGTAAGTTCTGTCAGATGAATTAAGTTATTAGTGATGGTGCCTGGCATTCTTTCCCTTACTTATATCTTCTGTATGTCTTTCTGTCTACCTGCCTATCAATTAATGTGCCTGTTGATGCACCTGTCTGTCCATCCATCCATCCATCCAACCATCCACTCACCCATTCGTCCCCTGATATCACCCCATTAACATGTCATATGTAGCAATCAGACGTACTCACTAGAGGAAGGGACAATGTATAAGGACTTCCCAGGTGTCCTACTTTCTTCTATCCTGTCCGAATTTTCCTTCACCTACTGTCCTTCCCCTGTGGTATCCTACCTCTCTTCCTCTTCCCTCAGGAGAGTTACAGGAATGACAACGAGCTGGCCTCTGGAAGCTGGGGAGGGGAATAAACTCCTTGGTGACAGCTTGGATCCAGGGACAGATGAAAACCTTAGCCTTAAGCAAAGTTCAGGGAAGCCCAAGGAGTGAGCTGATGGACAGTCTGACTTGTCGAGGGTGAAATCAATTAAAGTACATCAAATCCAGAATTCATGCTTTCTCAGAGTGACAAATCTATGCTGGAAACTGAGAAAGACGAAGGGAGAAAAATGTCTTTGACCTCTTGGAGACCGGCTGTTCCCTCTGTCAGGGGAGCCGGGCCTGGTGTGAGATGCATTCATGATGAATTATAACAGCCAGCCAGCCACCTTAAAAAAGAGCGGGGTGAAAAGGTTACCAAAGAGCCCCAAAATGTGAGGAATTCAACCAAACATCGAGATAAATCAGCGCGGGGGTCAGGAGTATCTGTGCCCTGCCTGTTCACAAAGGCCCCCGATAAGCTCCGTTGTTAACCCGACTCCTTTAGGCACCACGTGGATGAGCACACACGCACTGTTTACCGGGGAGATCAGAGCGGAAGGGCCGGGCGGTGGTCGATCTAACACTGAAACTCTGGAGGCCTAACAGTCTGGGCAGCGCCGTCTAGTAGAACTTTCTGCCTCGTTGGGGGCGTTCCATAGCTACGCTGTCCGACACGAGTAGACGTCAGTCACATGGGGCTACTGCATGTTGGAAATGTGGCTAATGCAGCTGAGAAACTGCCTATTTTTAATCAAAGTTTGCCGTATTCACCACGTGTGACGCGCTCCCGTTTGTAACGCGCACCCGCATTTTCGTGCTCATTATACACAGGATTATTATACCCATTGTTATACCCTGGCATGTAATCATGATGCCCACGTACTATGTGCACCCTTAGTTTTCCCTCAAAAACTTGCACAAAAATGTAGGTGTTATATGTGGCAAAATATGGGGTCAATTTTAATTTTTTAAAACGTTATCATTTTAAATGTAAATAGTTTGGCGTGGCTAGGAGCTATTGTCTTCGAGAGGAAGCTCTGGGACAAAGAATGTTTTTACCTGCAATGATGTCACCAAATGTCATTTTGTGTCAGATGACAATGTCTACTGGTCAAGGTGCTCTAAAGATGCAAAGTACCTGGGGCTGGCGGGCTGCATAGAATAATGACAACATCTTAATTTTCTAAGAAGTTTTCATGTACCTGTCATCTACTGCAACACCTGGCAGAGGTCTATACCTGCCTAACTAATTAAACAAATGATTACGGCTAACTTACTGGAAACTTGGGGATCACGTGTCAGACACTGGACGAACACTTTATCTGCATTTTCTCCTTCAATTAGCTTAGTTAGAGTATTAAGTAGGCAGTAATGGAAATAATTATGGTGACATTGCTCACACACGCTGGGCTCCCTACTTAGAATACACGTATTAACACATTTATCACTCATAACGGTTCTATAAAGTAAATATTATTATTGATGTTTTTGGATGAAGGAACTGAGGCACAAGAGAGCCTGAGCAACACGCAAGTCGGTCACACAGGCAGGAAGTGTCGTGGCTGAGACTTGAACCCAGGTGGTCCAGCTGCCTACACATGTCACAGTCAACGCCCCGTCCTGCGACCTTAAAGATGTCCCTGATGCACAGCAGAAGAAACTGAAGTGGGGAAAGATTACATATACTCTTTGGCCAGGAAGTGGCAAAATCAGGACCCAAACTCAGACCTACCTGATTAAAAAGGCCAGCGACCGAGCGGCTTCACAGCCGCTGGGCATTTTGCAAAGCCCTGGGGAGAAACTCACTGCCCTCCCTTGCCACACTCGTGTGCTCCTCAGAGCTCAGAGAGTGAATTCTGGTTTGCGACTGCCTTTCCGAGATCAGTTTCCCCATCAGTCAAATGAGCTTCCTTTGAACTCCTTGAGACGGCTCCGTGACGCAGCGTAAGCAATGTGTCTAACTCAGGGTTGGGAGGCACGTGAGAAGCACGCAGTGAAAGTACGTCACGGTGAAATCGGTATTAATTATGCTGTGATTTAATTATTTAACGATACAATCATATGATTATATTATTAATTACAATTATGAATTAAAAATAACATATTATCTGTTATAATTATATTAATCGATCATATGATTATAATAGCGAATGGTATTATTCACATTTATTAGTAATAATATTGTGAGTAAAGAGCAAGCCGGTGCTGGAGGCACCCGTGGGAGTCTGCCAGTTTTTGTTTGCTTTCCGGTATTCCTGAGGATGACAGGTCCTTAGAGTAACCTGCTCCATCACCGTCACTGACATCACTCCCAAGACTTGATATTTACTGTGCGCTGAGGGACCCTGCTGGACCTCAGCCACCCTGGGGTGTGGAAACCAACTCAGGGGTGCCCGCCCTCCAGCAGGGCAGGCCACTCCCCTTGCACTCAGCGGCCCTGTTCAGGCAGCTTCGGGTGCCTCTGTAGGGGATTTCTGGTGGTCACCATCTTTTGTCTTTGTTCACGGCCACTTTTACAGCAGTATGTACAACCGGCCTCTAAATACTCTGTTGTTCCCCCATTAGGATGACCGGTTCTTGGGGTTTGCTGGAATTGAAGGGGTTTCACCAGTAGCAGAATTTTCGATGCTAAAATCGGAGAGATTTCTGCCCCCCACCTCCCCACCCCGCCAACACACGCACACACCATCACAATGTGGTGCTTTTGATCTGAGTCATTAAATTTTGGATGAACATGCAGTTAGGCTCATGGGGAGGTCTGAGTGAAGACCTTCAGTGAGTGGTCTTCCGGAATATTCTTTTGACTCCATGAGGGCAGGTTAGCCAACTTCGGGCACTCAGTTGTGCAGCAGACACTTGTGTGGGTCGGTTAAGTGGTCCCCCAATGACACTCTAGTGGAGAGGATATCACACTGTGGATAATAATTCGCATACATCTTTCATAGAAACACAGAAACTCAATTATTTTAATTTCCCTATTTGAATTTAAGTTTATTTCCTTTCCCTAAAGCTGACCTGGTCACCTATTCCAATTCTCAATCTAATATCATCGATTGGAGAACACTCTGGATAAATGAATTGGGACTCTATAGAAGTGATTTTCAATGGGAGGGGCAATTTTGCACCCCAGGGGGCATTTGGCATTTTGGGCTGTCTGTCACAGCTGGGGAGAAGGCACTACAAGGACCTAGTGGCTGGAGGCCAGGGATGGTGCTCGGAGCCCTACAGTGTCCGGCACAGCCCCGCCACCAAGAGTCACCTGAGCCAAATGTCGACAGAGTCACCGTGGAGAAATCTTGCGTTAGAAGAATAAAGTGGAAACTGTAACCGAGGGCAAGGTCAGCAAGACAGCTAGAACAGACTTTTAAAAATATCTATGGAAATATTTTCCTTTTTCTGTGAGCTACTTTAGTACAAGGCAACCTCTCCATTCAAATATGCTCTGGCCTGCAATAAAAGCTACATTTTTGAACTCTGGCAACGCGAGTCCCAGATACAGTGAAACCCAAGCCACTTGCCACTTCTTTCCTCTCTTGCCAGAAACTTTCTGGTGCAACCGAAGAGCAGGAGGCCCTTGCCGTATGTTTTTCATTCATTTATGCTGAAATTGTCTAAACGTTCCTTCTTTTATGAGCTATTTGATGTCCAAAAAGCCTTTTGAATCGTGTTTATAACCCTTTAAAAAGCTCATTCCTCTTCGAAACAGGAAGCCACTTTGTGAACGGAGTAAACACGGCCAAACCTTGGAAGGCAGGCAGAGAAAGGCGACTCTGGGGAACCTGTGCCCCGGGCGGACGCCTTCGGTCTCCCTGAGGAAACCCTGCCCGTGGCCTTGCTGGTCAGAGTGGTGACACGGCCACATCGGAAAGCAGGGGCCATCACAAGCTCCCTGGCATTCGGGGCGGCCTTTGCTGAGTTCTAAGCGGGTCAGTGCCTGTGACCGGCGGCCCCTCGCGGTTGAGCAGAAACGCTGCTCGGCAGATCCCGGCCCGTCGCGCTGTATCTCCTTCAGGAGCTCGTCTCTATCGGGCTCCATCTCCTCACAGGGAACGCACAGGAGACGGGGGGCGGGGGAGCCCAAGGCCGTTCTTGCTCTTGAGCTCGTTCTCTAGATGCTTGCTTCAAATCCAAGGCTCGCTCGATGCTACTCGCCCACCTGGCACGCACGGCAGACATGCGAGCTGACGATGACAGCCTTTTCGCTGACCTCAGGCCTGGATACAGAGGCCCTTCCGACAGAGCTCTCCAAGGCAGCCACCTCTGAATGTTTAGCACTGGCCCGAACACGAGAAAATGGACCAACAGGTTGGCTGTGGCCCAGGTGAGAGAAGGCATGGCAACAAGTCCTCTAGGGCAGGAGGTTTACCCAAGGCCCAGTCACGGAAGTGGGGGAGTGGAAAAAAAAAACGAACGTAAAGGGATCAGGTGGAATCACGTCAAGTGAAGGGAAGCAAAACAAAGTAAAACAGAACAAAACGAAGCAAAGCAAAAACCGCAGCCAAACAAGATGAAATGAACACCAGAGCCGTGGGCCACTCGCTGTGTGGCCGACTGACCCCTCGGACCCCTTCACGGCCCACGGCGGGCAAGGCAAGACGCGCCTTCCCGCTGCAGTCACCGCCTTCGCCCTCCTTGCTTTACGGTTGTCGTCATCGTTGCTGTTGACAAAGCACCTTCATTCACATTCGCTGTGATGACGGTGACACCCTCTGTACTTTAATGCCAGGGCTCAACACTGTTCATAATTTGTTGTTTCTGAAGCCAAGTGCTGTCTCACGACCACCCCACACAGTGAAGGTGACCCAGTCTCCTAGTTTCCTGAATAAAACAAAAGTGGTTTCTAGATCCCTGAAGTCTTAGGAAAAAACAGAGTGGAAATAGCTTCCATTTATTGAAGACCCAGCATGTTCCTGACAGTGCCTACGTTGTCACAATGGCCTATCGACGGCAAGTAATATTAACACAATACCTATTAACATCTTAAGAGTCACCTTATTGAGATGCAGAAATGGAGACTCCAGAAGGTTCTCTTGCTCAAGGTGGTACGGAAGGTCAAGGACAGAGATGGGATTTGAACTGTGGTCTTCTGACACTAGCCTTACTCTTTGAATCAAACTTTCCCATTTTGGCCTGACATAACCCTGAGGAGGAGGCAGGGCAGGTGCAAAAACGGAGCTCATGACAGGAAATTACTTTGTTTGGGGTCACATCAAGAAAACATTATGGACGCCGGGGCCCTGAGGCAAACAGGAAAAGCAATCACAACGTCCTATAACTTATGGATGTTAATCCCCCATGGATTGTTGGCTCTGGGACAGAGGCTGGCTTGAGGGCTGCTGCATCCTCCTGAAGTTTTAAGAGGCCCAAGGGAGCCAGGAGGAAAGACGCTTCAACTCGTTAGAAAGTTGAAAAAGACGTATGTTCCCAGGGAGACTTCGGCAGATGGTCTGTGACATTTGTTCATTCATTCAATGGGCAGTTACTGAAAGTCCCTCTATGTCTGGTCAGGTCAAGACACCTGGGTAAGTGCTGGGTTGGTGGGTGGGGGTGGCGGTTGGACAGCACGTGAACTCACAAAGCCAGAGTCACCTGAGTGGCAATGATGCAAATTGGAAGGGCCCCAGCTTGGAAATCAGCGTGAACTTGAATTGAAGGCCGGCTTGGCCGACCTCCGGCTGTGTGACCATGGGCACAGGACCTCACGTCTCCAAGGCCTAATTTCCTCATTTACAAAGTGGGGGTAGTGACAGAAAGCTACTCGTGGGCTGGCGGGGTGGCTTACTTACAATCCTGCGTAGGATGCTTAGTATCATCTGACATATAATAAGCGCTCAACATAGGAAAGCCCAAACCATTCATTTATTCAACGAGCACTTACTCACTGCCTACTATATCCTGAGCGCAGTTCCTAGCACTGGATATTAATCTCAATGATTGTTATCATTGTCTTATAATGACCGCGCAGGCCTGATCTGCTCGGGCCTTAGGGAGGCGCCCCGAGACTCAAGCGGGGCTCAGTCCGGGAGGCGCGTGCGAGGAAGCTTGCTCAGCAGACAAGGCCGGGGCCCCGGACGGCTCCCAGGGGGAGAAGGCGGCACCACGGCTGAGGGGGCAAATGGGCCTCGGAGGACCCTCCACAGGAGAAAGGAGATGAGGCACATCGCAGCCGATTTGCAGGGCTGTCCGGGTCACTTGTCCCTTGTGTTTTTCCCTCCTTGGCTCCCCCCTCCTCAGCCTTTCCGATCTTCTCCTGGGCTGCCATCCTGCTGAGGTTTCATGAGCCCGGACTAACTCCTCCTGGCCAATGACGACGATGGCGGTGCTGGGTGTGGGTGTTGTAGGGGGTGGTGGTGGCGGCGGGGTGGTGGTGATGGCGGCGATGACGACGATGATGACGATACTGACGACATTGATTGATATTGTTTAGAAGGCACTGGCGATGACGGCGATGATTGATTACCATGGGCTGGGTGCCCAGGTGCAATTTTACATTCATCCTTGCCAGCCCTTGCAATAATTCTGCAAATTTGGCCTTATTATTGCAGGTGAAAACGCAGTAATAAGGAACATGAGGCTACAGAGTTATGACTGTCCCAAGGCCACACCACCAGGAAGTGACAGAGCTACTTGTGGACGTAAGACACCACTTCCACGCCATTCATTCTGACAGTGAAATTATGGCAGCATGGCGTGCACAGGAGTTTTCAGATGTAGCATCTCAATGTTTTACTTCACTGAACCTCAGCTGTGAGGCAGACAATGACTTCACTTCCACGTCATAGGCTCGGAATGAGAGGCAGGCGAGGTGTGGGGCACGGCCGCAGTCGGGCAGTTGGTCGGTCAGAGGCCTGAGGTGCGTACCGAGGCAGTCTGACCACAGAGCCCACTCTCTCATTTCTGTTTAAAAATTATGATGATCTTTCTCATGAGGTGGATATGATGTAGTCACAGCAAAGTAAACATGTGTTACTGGGTTGCAGTGAATCTTCAGGCCTGTATAGTCCACCACTAGCAAGGCCGGAGCTATCCATCCACTCAGCCATGCTGTCGGACCCCCAGTTTGACATCACCAGAATTACCGATGCCACTTCGCACTCCCCAATTTATGTGCCATGCATGGTCAATATGTTAACACCAATTGCAAACCCATACGATATTTATTATGGTCCAGGTGCCATTGTGAACACCTCACATGTCGTACGTGAGGTGGGTGCTGGTCCTGCGGTCATTCCCATTTTCCAGATGTGACAGCTGAGGCACAGAGAAGTTAAGTGGCCAGGCTAAGGTCACACAGCTGGCAAGTCACAGTGCTGGGAGTTAAACCTGGATGGCCTGGCTCCAGAGTCCTTCACACGTTCATTTCCCTAAATGCACAGAGAGTCCTTACCAACAAAGTGCAACGATCAACCTGTTTACAGGTAAGAAAACTAAGACCCCACAATGTTACAATAATTTTCCTAAACGTCTCTACTGGTGAGCCACAAAGGAAGGAAGGACTCCGCTGATCTCCAGAGACACGTACCCCATCGCCACCCTAAGAGAAGTTTGCACAGCCCTGCCTGCGTCGGAATAATAGGGGCACCTGTTGATCCCTCGCCAGGAATCTGAGCTTATGGGGAGCAGGAGCTCTGACTCATGGGTCTTTTGTCCTCCGTAGTCTCTGGTCCTGTACCCCAACCTCTAGGGAAAGGAGGGAAGACTGCGGGAGAAAGGGGCTTGATGTCAGGGGTGGCAGAGTCCCTGACCCCACCTCAATGAGGCTGTGATGACCTAAATGCTGTCTCTCTAACTCACCTCCGTAGCCCCCTCTGGCTCCGGGGTCCACGCCTTCCTAGCTTTTCCTCAGGGGATAGTAAATCTTGAGTTCCCCACTTTCCTCCAACTCGAGAGGATATGAGTTCCGTAAATCTTGGCCTGAGTGAGCATCGGGGCGCATGATATATGACGGGAAAGAGGCCAGGGAGGCAGAGTTTACACAGAGCACAGCATCCAGTGGGCAGACAGGGGTCCTCGGGGACCCCTGGGGCTGCACAGAGAAGCCTTGGCCGTCTCCGGCTGTAATCGATGGTCACGGTCACCGCTGAGCCAAGGTCCTGAGAGCGCTGCCACTGCAAGGGGAGGAAGTGACAAGCTGGCCCAGACTGATGCGGCCCCGGTCCTGTTCCTTACTCTTGGCCCTTGCCTCCCAACAGTCGGGGACAGAAAGGAGACCCATCCATTAGGGCTGACAGGGCAGCAGGAAGGACTTAGCTGTGATGAGAGGAAGAACTTCCTGCAAGGAAAGGTTATTAAGCCCTGGAATGAGTTATTGAGAGAGGTGGTGGGAGTGACTTCCTGGCTTGGAGACCAAGATGGATAGTTATTGGTCTGTGAGTCCAGTCCAGCCTGTCTGCAAGGGTCCTTGACCCCTTTGGGGAGACCGTGCATCAGCCGCATCTGCTCCGGGGTCATTGGAGAACGCTCACTGATGATAACGCTCCCCTGGGACAGCAGATTTCATGTTTTTACATTTTCTCGTGCACCACAGAATTACTGCACTCATTGTGAAAAGTTTTAAAAATCCAAATAATCTAAATGACAATGAAGTGGGAAAGAAAACTCCCCTCTTACTTCCCCATGAAGCCCCCCCCCGCCCCGTAGATAACTACTATTAACTCTTGGGGTAAATCACGGCTGACTTTTTTGAATACACACACACAGAGTAGTTCTTGTATGATTTTTATTTTCCAGCATAGCTGGGCACATACTACACTCACTGTTCTGATGTCTGTGTTTTCCCCTCGTTAACATCTTGGGCTCTGTGCATGTCAGCACCCGTATTCCATGCTCATATTTTAGTCAGTTATTTCACCTCCCATGATGTGGAGATGCCGTTATTTCTTTAAGCGACCCTCAGCTGATTCGCTTTTAGGTGGTTTTCCAGAGCGTGTGCATGCAGACGTGCTGCCATAACACAGCATTTATGTCCCTTTGTCTGCATAAGGGCATTTCTTCAGGACAGATTTCTAGAAGCAAAATTGTCGTGCAAAGAGAACTTCAGACGTTGCCGGATGGAATGTAACTGTTCTCCAAAAAGGTGTAAAGTTCTTATTCCTAATGATGGAGGGTGTAGAAAAAGTAACTCACTTTGCATCAACAACGGGTAGGAGTGTTTTGAAATGTTTGTCAATGGGCTACTCCATTCGGATTAATTTCTTTTATTTCTATTAAGATTGAGCATCTCTTCATATCTTTACTGACTAGTCAGATTTTTATTCATTTATTTCTATCAGCTTTTGTCTTTTTAACTTTTAACTCCTTTTTAAAAAATTTATATTTTATTTATCGGGGTCACATTAGTTAATAAAGGTATATAGATTTCAAGTGTACGAATCTATGATACATTTTTGGTAAATTGCTTGTGTGCCTGTCCACCCAAAGTCAAATCTCCTTCCATTGCCAACCTTTTGCCTTTTTAAATTGACTTTGTAAATCTTTTTTTAAAAAATAGATTATGGCCATTTTCCTTTTGACCAACTTATGTGATGCAAATATGTTCGCCCAACATCATCTCTTATTTCTCTCTCTCATTTCTTCTGTTTTAAAACCATATCAATATGTGTATTGTTGCAATACACTAACTAAAGCAATCTGTGTTCCTTGTAAAACAAAAAGGAGAAAATGGGTCAAAAGATCAAAAGATAAGAGTATACTTGACGCTATTGAACTGTACACTTCAAAACGGTTAAAATGGCAAATGTTACCAGAGTTTTTTTAAAAAGGAAAAAAAATCATAATTTCATCTCCCAGAGAAAATAGCTCTTTTCCCTGGAGAGGTGTTTTCTCTGCCATTAATACACTGGGTTTACTAATTTCTAACCTACATTTCCACTTAAACATGTCAAGACTAATGTTTAGCATTTAAAAAGTCAGCATAATTATTGATGGTTGTATTATATGGCAATAATAAAATTAATAAAAGCAGCGTATCATGAGGGTTTACTACATGCCAGGCTCTGAGCTGGGCTCCTTTGATGTATCATTTCATCTGATTCTTTCAACAATGCCATGAGGCAGCTGCTATTATTACGCCACTTTCTCAGGCGACGAAACTGAAACTTAGATGTAAAGTCACTTGTCCAAAGCTGCTTAGAGGTAGAAGCTGAACTTGAATGCGGCACCCAGGTGCTAGCCATCCTACAGACACACGTACATGTACAATGTATCAGTTCCCTACTGCTGTTGTAACAAATTGCCTTGCACTTACTGGCTTAACATAACCGACATTTATTATCTTACTGTACTGAAGGTCACCTGTCCAAAATGACTCATGTGGTCCTAAAATCAAGGTGCCAGCAGTGCTGATTCCTTCTTGAGGCTCCAGGAGCGAATCTGTTTCTTGCCTCTTCCAACTTTGGGGGACTGCCAGCGTTCCGTGGCTTGTGGCTGCATCATTCCAACCTCCGCTTCAGCCATCACATCTTCTTCTGTAGTCAGGACTCTCTCTGACCCCTCCTTATAGAGACTCTCGTGGTCACCTTTAGGGTCCACCCAGATCGCCCAGGATAATCGCTCCATCCCAAGATCCTTCATTTAATCACACCAGCAAAGGCCCTTTTGGCATATAAGGTAACACTTACACGTTCTTGGAATTAGGATGTGGATACGTTTGGGGCCTCTGCTCAGTTTAACATATACATATCTTTTCAGAAGTAAACAATGGCTCTCATCAGAGGGCAGACATCATTTCTGACTCTTCAAACCAACCTCGACATCTATTCTATGAGAGGAGAGACCTTAAAGCACATCTATTTATACATTTAAATCAAAAGAAAGTTACAGTGTTTGAAAATATGGATCGCTTCATTTTGCAAAGTTCTTTCAAAGTTCTCTGAGGACTAAAACTAGGGTTACTCACTGGTAAAAGTTGACGATGATTTTCTCTGAAAACTCAAGGGACTGTGGTCACCCTCCCCTCTGCTCTGCTGAGCCTCAGTCCTCATCACCTTCCTCTGCCGGGGGTCCCTCCTGCCCCTTCTCTTGCTCTCAGAGGCCACCGTGTTTTGCCAGGAAAGCGATGATTTCTTGGCTCACCTCCCTCCTTTTCTACTTTGAATCTACTACCAACCAAAATGAAAGTTCTAACGTTTCCTCATTTTCTTCTCCCAAAATTTAAGGGATGTCTCCTCTCCAGTCCAAAGGGACTCCCTTTACTTGAGCATCTGTGAGTATCATCTCCTCTCAACTCCTTTTACGGGGCCTGTAGCACCATTTACACCAAATCTTCTCAAACTGTATTCTGCAAAATAACCAGTGGCCTGAATGTAGGAAAGGAGGTTTTGAGGAGGGAAACATCCACCCATCCATCCATCATCTATCTTTCTATCATTTTCTCTCCATCTATCCTTTTATCTATCTATTATCTATCTATCTATCTATCTATCTATCTATCTACCTACCTACCTACCTACCTACCTACCATTTTCTATCTATGAATTCAGCTACCCACCCACCCATCTATCCATTCACCCACCTACTTATCGTGTATCTTCTGTGATCAAATCTGTTGGGAGCCCACCGACCTCCCCATCCTACACACGTCCACAGAGTTCATTAGCATATTAAAGGCGGGGAAGAGCTAACTGAAAACAGAACTCACCAAAGTCTGCTTATTTTTGCCTAACCCAACAGTTCCCAAACTGAAGTGCACACATACTCTCTTTTTCATGTTTTCTTCCCTCACAGAACACCGTCTGGAAGCGGCGGCCCTGGGATCCCCTTTGGGGAGTGCGGAGCGATGCACTCCCCGGTGGGCTCTTCCTGACGAGGCCATCGCTGGATTCCTACACTGACTTGCTGAGCTCTGGGAGCTTCCAGAATGGCCACGAACTGAGTGCCTATTATGGATCAGACACGTTATGCTCATGATTGCCCTCCGTGTCACAATTTTATGCAATTGCCAATTTTATAGATGAGAAAAGGGAGACTTGGAAATTAAGTCATTGCTCTCTGGTTAAATCACGGTGAGTGGCAGAGTTGGGGTTTGAACCAAGGTCTTCATGAATCCGGAGTCCGTGGTCCAAAGCCCTCCACTTCTGTCCTAGAAGCAAAAAAGCCAAAGGCCACACTTTTTAACCTTTCGCCGAAGAGACCTCACATCCCCGATAATTTCTTCAGAGAACACCGGTTTCTTAAAATCCTACCTGTCTGAATTCACGAAGAGCCAAAAGCATGTTTTACATCCAGAAGGAAAGACCTACAGCCCCTCTTCTTTGGTGGCACATTTATAAACAGACACAAGACAGGAAATCGGTCCCCTCCGCCCCTGCCCCGGGGTGTCTGCGGACAGAACAAAGAGTGGGCTTCGGTGCCCAGCCAGCGAGCAGAGCCTGCCCCATGATTGCTGCCTGATGCTGCGAACGGATTCAAGGCCCAGGTCCATCTGGTTTGTGTATCGCGAACGAGCTGTTAAAGTGTCAGGACTTCACTTCTCTGGATTTGAGGAAGTCTCATGAGGGTTTATTGAGCAGTTAAGATGGGTGTAAACGTCACTGGGGGGACCCGCTCCTCTCCTATGATCTAAGAGATATGCATGGTTCGCAGGATGGAGAAACACACTGTTGGAAACAGGAGGATGGATGCCCCCTCCCCCGCAAATGAAGACACTGGGGTCTTGGAATCCAGGCTCCATTGATCACGTGCCATCACAGCCGTTCACTCTGTCTCTAAGCTTCAGTACCTCCTCTGGAACGTGGAGACAATTACCTTGATCGCCTCACAGAGCTGCTTGGATGTGACAGGTAATGCAAGCTGTGATGGAGTGGGAAGGGGTGGCCAGTGGCTTCGCTTTTCATTTCCTCTCTCTTGGAAGGAGCCAGAAACAGCTCCAGGGAGCTTGTCTCTTGCTTCTGTGCTCCATCTCTCCTGTCAGAGCTGGGCAGTATTTCTACACACAGCACCAAAAGATTCCCAAGGAGAACTCACAGCTGCTCGGGTCCTGGGGCGTTGGTCACTTCTGAAGGCCCATCAGCCTTGGAAAGAATATGAGAACATAGCCCTGGGCAGAGGAAGGCACGATAGACAGGAGGTGGGCAAATGCCTTGATAGCCCTTTTATGAAAAGATGGAGTCTAATATCCCTCCCCGTGAATATGGGCCAGGTTTAGCGACTGCCTTCCAGAGAACAGAATAAGGAGGAAGTGACACCCTGCGACTTTTGAGGCGAGGCTAGGAAGCCATGACAGCTTCCCCGGGCTCTCTCACTTGGGGCACCCACCTTTGGACCTCTAGGACTTGAAGCATCTCTCTGTCTCCCCCCTCCATCACGTCTTAGTTCTCCTGCCCTCTTGTATAATGACATCCTGAGACCATAAGTGGAGAAGACAAAGGTCAACTAAATGAACACTTGAACAGATCATTATAAATATGCTAGCTGGTGACATGGAGATCTGTTCTTTTATTTTTGTCATTCAGTATCTTTCTCCTTTTTAGTCCAAAGCCCCCCACTTTCTTTGAGGACCTGCCCCTTTTCCATGCCATATGGTTCTGCTGAACCTGCTGGTTATATCTGGCATCCTTACATTCATTGTCGCAAAGGTGGACATATGACCCATGCTGACCAATCATAGTTATTCATATTCCTCTGGCTGCAGCAATTGGTTAAGGGATGGGCACATGACCCAAACAAAGCCAACTGGAGTTTCTTCCTGGGAATTTACATGGGCAAAGGAAACACAAAGGGTGTCAGTATGAATGGAGCCGTGTGTCTGCACCCACGCTGTCCTTAACTCCAGCCACATGGAGAGGAGCCACTTTTCAGGAGGAAAACAAAAAAATGGATCAACACCTAAGGAGGCAGCAAAACCAAGAGAGAAAGAGAAAAACAGATAGTTCAAGCTTCAGGGGTCTATGGGTTGTCCCATCTCTGCAACTTAGCTGCCACATGAGCTAATCAAGCATCTTTTTTGCCTGGGCTGATCTGACCTGGGTTTCTGTTACTTGGAAAATAAAAGAGTTCTGACCTGAGCATGTGTTTTGCAGGAACCACACATAGAGCTATGAGTGGGACCAAGGGGAGGAATTGATAATGTCCACAGGGGTCTAGGAGGCCCCCCGAGGAAGGGAATCCTGGCTGAAATGAGAAAGGTGAGTAGGAGTTGACCGGAACAAGGGTAGGGTCAGGGGTGGATGAGTGTCTTCCAGGTAAAGAGTGTGACCCCTGCTAAGGGCCTGAGGCAGGGGAGAGGGGAGACCCAGAGGAGGAAGTAGAAGAAGACGGCAGGACTTTACAGAGAGCCACCACAGCCCGTTTCTAAACATTTATCCATCACACGCTGCCCAGGGAGTTTCTCTTCACTCCGTCTCCCAACTGTTCCTGCGTCCCGGCATGTCCTCCCATCCTCTTGTCTGCTACCCCTTCTCTCTTCTCCCCTTTTCAAACCATTCTTGGTACCTTTCCTGCCATCTCTGGTCTGTCAGAAACTGAAAGTCCCTTCTTTTATTACTCAGATAGGAGGGCTCTTAACCTTGAACGTGCACCAGAATTAGAATCCCCCGGAGAGCTTGTGAAAACACAGATTGCCAGGTCCCATTCCCAGGTTCTTGATTCAGCAGGATTTAGCTGGAGTGGGACCTGAGAATGAGCATTTCTAACAAGTACCCAGGTGATGCTGATGCTGCCAGCCCCAGGACCACCCTTTGGGAACCGCTGATGCAAAGCAATTTGCTCCTCTCCCGCCATCCATCCCTCACATTACGGCCTCCCCATCTGCAACCTGAAAGTTCCTTCCACTCTATCACAAACATACGAAGCGCCCCGTTGCTTCAGTTTACTGATTGGTAAAATGCTGATAATCACGACACCTAACTGACGAGGTTATTTTATGTAAGGGGGTTAGAACAGTAATTGGTGCTATTTAGTTATGATTGCTTTTGCATTTTGTATTTCCCAAAGGTGGCCACAATAATAATACCTTTCATCCAATATTTTTGACTTATAATGTAACCTTCGTACTCTTCTTCCCAGTGAATGTGTGGACAACTTGAACTTGAGTGGTCCTCTGTGATCACTTTGACTGACGGTGAAGGACTGATGCTGTGTGAGCCCATGGCTACTTCATAAAAACGCCGTGTGCTTCCTTCTTGTTACCCTGGATGGTTCACTCACAGAGCTCAGCTGCCATATTGTGAGGAAGCCCAAACTAGCTCATATGGAGATGCCTCATGTCAATGGTGTGGCCAGTAGCCCATCTGTGGTCCCAGCCAACAGCCGGCATCGACTTCTGGGCATGAGAGTGAGACACCTCCAGGTGATCCCAGCTGCCGCCAGCTGTCGGATCTTCCAGCTGAGGCCCCAGGCGTCATGGGCAGGGACAAGCTGTTCCCACTAAGCCCTGTCCAAATTCCTGACCCAAAGACTGAGTGAGCAGGAGATTTGCTCGAGCTGCCCCTCAGCTTCCTCATCAATGTAGCACAGGGCTCAGAATATGGGAGGCGCTCAGTGAATACACATGGAATAAATGAAGGAACAAGCACGCGTCATCCCCCTGGGACTTGATGCTGTAAGCCTCGGACCCCTTCCGGAACAGGCAGGACGCAATGTAGGTGTAACGTGGGCTTAGGGCGCATGGATTTCCACCTGCTAGGCTTAGCTGGTCTTCATCTTGACGAGGACCCTGTGTCCTTGGGAGAGGAAGCCGGAGTGACAGTTGAAGGCCACGCTGCTGGGCTTGCATTCCGATTCTCCTCCCTTCTCTCTCTGTGGCCTTGGGCAAAGTATTTACCCCTCTACCTCTCACTTGTAAAATGGGATAATAATAGGGCCGCCGCATAGCGCCGTGCAGAGCACCAAGAGCTGACTCTGGCCCATAAAGGGCACCCTGGGTTTGCTTGCCTGCTTGCTTGACTGTTGGGGGAAGGGTCCGTCTTGCCAGCTTGCTCTGTCCTCCCCCGACTGCACAGTCCCGCTGCCCGTACAGAACCGGACCCAGTCCTTCTCATTACAAATGGCTGCCTGGTGTCTCCCTGGCCTCCACGTCTCCGGATTCCAGGTGTTTCTGCACAGGAGCCCAGGCCTGGACAGGGGCAGTAACCCGTGGAGAATGCATCATGCCTGTCAGGGTCCTATGGCTTCAGTGGCCGGGGAGATGACATCCTGCTGTGAGAGATAGCGCTCCATGAAGATGGGTGGCCTTCTGCCCCTTGACGGCATGCCAACAGAGGGACCAGGGGCCCTGTTGGGGGACTGAAGGGGCAGCGCGTACTAAGTGGCCCTTGGGCCCGGTGGGGCTTAGTTCACTCTGTTTCAGTAGCGCTCAGCCTTGCAGACTGACCCCTCTCTCCTCGGGACAGTAACGGCTTAGCAGCCCCAGGCTTTCTTTGCAACTGGAGAAACCAGGCATGATAAGCTGTATTTGGGGGCCACGTGGCTTGAAGACAGGTCCTTGCTTTGCCATGAGCTTGATTGTTACGCTCGGATCCTGTTGCTTCGCTTCCCTCCAGTCTTGGTTTCTTCATCCACGGGATGGAACTGGTAACACCTACTTCATGAACGGCTCCTGTGAATTCTAAGTGACGTGCACATGAAGCCTCAAGAGATGCTGAGAGTGAGGTACAAAGCCTCCTGAATAGATCAGCAGGGGAAACTTCTGACTTCCAGTGCCTTTTCACTTCCTTGGAATCAACCCCTGACTTCCGAGATGCCCGAGATGACGCCACTGTTGCCCTCCAGCCCGTGGCGAGCTACGTACCTGCACCTACAGTCATCACAGCCTTACAGGCTCCCTGTGAGTCCCAGTGATTATCCCCAGTGTACAGAGGGGGAAAGTGAGGTCGCAGAACTGGCCCCAAACCAAGCACATACTGAAGTGTCCAAGCCAGGATTCGAACCTTGGTCTCTCCGGTTCCAACCTCTGGGTAGCTCCCCTATTTCACTTGAGCCTAGATGATACTTCCTGACCCACACAGGCCCGCACACACCTCTACACATCCAGTCTTCATGTCCCCACCAGCCCCCTCTGATCGAGCTCTTAACTTTTCACAGACAATAAGCTTGAACACCAATATATTCAGTCGGTTCCAAAAATAAAATGGATGCCCGTGGATGCATCTGTGATTGACATAACGTATCGGCTGGTTTCACTGTTAATTAATGCAGAGAGGAATCATTAAATCAGATCAAATTCATTTGAGGAATTTCAGCTCTGCTCTCCTCTCCTCCCCATTGTGATGGCTGTATAGTTGGCTGGGGGGAGGGGAAAGGGA
>PVJD01014880.1:0-27290 GCA_004026545.1 Mormoops blainvillei
GGCAGAGAGGGAGGGAGGCAGAGAGGGAGGGAGGGAGGGAGGAATTCGAAATGAGGGCCTTGAAAGAAACACCTTCCCCTCCGATGTTCACTGTACCACTGTTCAAAACAGGCAACATATAGAATACAGAAGTTCACCATCAGATGAATGGATGAAGAGCATGTAATATAAATACAGACACTGAAATATTATGTAGCTGAAAAATTAAGTGCATCTTACCATTGCTACAGCATGGTAGAATCTGGAGAGCATCATGTTAAGGAAAACAAGCCAGACACAGAATTCTACATTATACCACTAACATGATGACTCTGATGTAGTCATAGTCTTAGAAGACGCATAGAAAGGTGGTTACCAGGGGCTGAGGAAAAGGAGGAAAGTAAGGAGGTATCACTTAAAGGGTAAAACTTTTGGTTGTACAGCATGAATATAGCCTACAGCTCTACAAAGTTTAAACCAGAGCACCTGTAGACCAAAGTATAACACTATTTAAAATGTTTGAGTAGAGCTTTTGTTTTCGTAGATCTTGTATGTAGTGTTAATATCAATAACGATGAAGATGATGACAATAATTTATAAAAGGAGGTAGAATAAAAGTTTTGATGGCAAGGATATGGCAAAGATTACGATAATGCTTTTATGGGTATTTACTTATCTCCAGATTCATCGAACTGTGTACATTTACATATTTACAGCTTTTTGCATGTCAATCATACCTCAATAAAGTGGTATAAGGAAATAATTAAAATTAGATGTGAAGAGTACTTGTACAGGGAAACTAAAGGGTATTTTAAGACCACAGTAAAGAATAGTTTTTAATCCAGACTACAAACTACAAAAGTCCTGGGAAAAGTAAAAAAGTCATTTAAAAAGATAGACATGAATCATTAATTGAAAATTATGTAGTCAATGAGGTGGGAAAGCTCCCTCCTGAGGAAAGAGCAGAACACAGGCTTGTGGCTCAAGGCGCGCATAGAGGTAATGAGGCATAACACATGTGATCCCTTGCTTCGGATGGCAGCATAGAGAGCAATGGGAGGAAGTAGCAATGATAAAACTGGAAAAGTTGGCAGACCTAGATCATAAAGTGTTATGTGTACCCTCCCATAAGCTTTCTAAAGTCTTTCCTGAGTGAAAAAACGGAGTTATTCAAGATTCCATTCAAGGAGCTGACACTATCTGATTGTTCTTGAAAGGTTTTTGCTTGTGTGTGTGTTGAATGGTTTTACAGAGTAGGGATTCCATGACAGAGGAGCTGGATCAGCCTAGGGAGATCATTCAGATGAGATTAGATTCACTCAGTCCCCTAAGTCTTTGCTCGGTACTAGTGGGATTCTGAGGACCATTTATACAGCTGTAGCAAATTAAAGTTTGAAGTCCATATCAATAGTTTTGTCAATGAAAGTCCTCAAATTCCCTCAGAATCTCTTAGAATAATTTCAATCTGTATTCAGTTACCTGGGAGCCAGGCACTTTCCTTAAACAAGTAGACCACATTCTTAAGTCTCTGGCCATGATTCTGCCTTGAACTTTGTCCTTGTAATGTTGACCTGTAGGTACCTCTTGTCTACATGAATTCCTGACTTTCCTGACTTTAATCCTCTTATGTGTAAGATGCCCAATATAACGTCTAATTTGGATGCTAACCTATGCCACATTCCAGGCTGCCTCAGCTGAGCCTCGATGTAAATTAGAGTTTGTAACTCACAAGCCTCATGAATAAAAAGTATCCAAGTTGGTTTGAGGTACAAAATCACCAGCAGGAAGTACAGACTCAGCGGTTTAAAGTGTTAACATACAAAATAGCACCTGTTTAGAAGACACAGAGAGGCACTTGGTACCATTTGTTCATCCGCTACCAGAGAACAGATGTGTCAATGCATGGTCTCAAAAAAAAAATTCTGTCATATTTACAGGTTCAAGGTGGAAAAAATGTTGCAGGAATTTTTGGATTCTACAGCATCATGTATTTATTTTTACCATTGACTTATAAGCAATAAAACCAAATGAGGTAAAAATTGGTACACATGTTTAAAATTACTTCACAAAGGTAATTGTCACTTAAATCATGACCAGACATTTCATCCTTGTTGCCAGTGCCTTTATTAAAAGATTAACTAAGAACTGATGTTTAACAAACCACGATAGTGTGGGCACTGATTTTATACCTTTCATGAAAATGAAACTAAAGTATATTTCACAGGGAATGCTCCTCAATTCAATTGCACCATTCAGATATTCCCTCTCGGGAAGGCAAAAGGCTTCCTTTCATTGCCTCTTCTTTTAAGAAACCTGTTTTCGGCGGGTGGAAACAACCTGTGACTGCAAATCAAAGCCCCACGTTGGACTACTTCCTCATTCAATTCCCAATGACATGGTGGAAATTGGAAGCAGAAAATGATGCAAATGAACAGCTGTGGTGCTTCCTGACAAAACCTCTTAGAATGTTATCAGGGAGTTTTCATGCTTTAAATCCCTTTTCCTTCACACTACTGTCCAAGTGCTATCATTTTAGAACTATCAGCTGCGGTCCAACATACACTCCTTAAATCCCCCTCCACACCATTCTGTTACCCATATATTTCAAGCATGAGGGACATGCACAGTTTCATTTCTTCTTCTTCTTTTTTCCTGTAACATATATTCATGTAAGTGGCACTTTTTTGGTTTTCCTGATTCAAGTTCATGTAACGAAATCTGATAATGCACCACTGTCTAAGAATGTTGAAAAAAATGTTGAGCTAAAGAGTGGCTCTAGTGCCTCAGGCCATATAAATAGTAACAAAGCATGATTTCTGAAAGAATTTTAAACTAAAAAAGAGTTCCTGACTCAAAGGGTCAAAGGTGAATCAAAGGGTAGCCCAAGGGACTCCTGATCTAGGGCATATGCCTAGCTTGTAGGCCAGGTGTCTAGTAGGGGGTGCGAGAGAAGCAACCATCACTGATGTGTTATTCCTCCCTCACTTTCCCTCTGTAAAAATAATTTTTTTTAATTTTTTTTTCTAGAAAGGTGGTATTATGACATGAAGTTTTGGGAATAGAGTGATTACTTTTGAAATGTCTAATACTGCCTTACTTCAGAGAACATCCTACATCAGTTTACACTCAATGTAAGATGAGTCTAACCAGACACGGGGGTATTAAATATCCATCCATTGCTACAGGGTACACTCAATACTAATCTTGACAATGAGAACATATGCAGTGCTGCGACTGAACAGACAGATGGTAAAAGTGCATGGCAACATCAAGTGCTATGAAGAGCATATAGGGTTGTTTATGTAAGTTAATCATTGTTGTTTACTCCATACTTCAAGGCTATGATGAAAGACCTATGCAGAGTATGAGTTTTTCTCCCGTAAAGGCACAGGAGCAAGACAAAGCCAAAGGAATTAAATGCAATGCAGGGAACATAAACAAGGGAAGAGACAGTAACCAAAGTGTTTCCAGGGCCACACTTCTTGTCATGTATATTTCTCTCTCCTTAAGGGGTTTTCAAGAATTCTTATCTATCCAGTGTAGAATTTCTTGAGTATAATATTTACCTTAAACTGAATGGAATTCTTATACTCTACATCAGGGTTGTAGTCCTTCATGTTGGACTTTTATTCGGGATAGGGTGTTATTCTTACGATGACTCAAGTCCAAAAGGTCACAGAAATTACATTAAGCGTATATCGTTAAAATGGAGAGGACAGGTAGCCCCTGCCTGAAGATTGAATTCAGGCGCTAAGCTGCAGAGAGAACAAACCCAAGTAAGCCATACATGTTTTAGAATGTGTTCTTTTATCTGGAAATGTAACCTGCTATCCTGATATTCAATAAGTGTCAATCAGGGCTTGATGATGAGACTCTAGAGAGCCCCTTGCTGGACCTTCTATGGCAGCTCACTGTTCTCTTCTCTGGGGTAACATTATTCTTAAGAGACAACTTGCAATGGAAATTGTGCTTAGAATTAAGGTCTCCTTACTGCCTCAGTTGCCAAGGGATATACGAGCAACTAGAAAACAAAGTGACATTATTACTTCACTGCAGCAATGATAACAGCTAAATTTTTACTTGAAAGTGAAGATGTATCACATGCATTGATTAACAAATGACCCTTTTCCTTGGCATACTGGCAATGCGGTGGCCCTAGATGAGAAATGACCAGACAGATAGGAATAGATTCAGTGCCTCACCCAAGGCCATTACGTATGTCAACGACAGCCACTGCTTTGACAACCTGCCATAAGCTCAGTCTCCAAAGACGCATTTCTGATCTTTAATAGTAAGAGATGGTAAAGAAATACTGTGCCTAATAATTCAAGATACTGTAACAATTCCAACAAAAAACTTTCTCAAGAGTCCTACATCTCCATTTAAGCAAGTCATATTATTCCTCATAACGTGTTAATCAACATTTGGCGGCATGAAATTCCCTAATGCATATACCAATTTTGTGACCACAGAAGAACATGCAGTGCATTTTCATACTAATCACTCAAGAGCTGCAATTACAGCTCCTTCTCATTTTAGAGAAGCAAGGCAAAACTTTCTCCCAAACTTTTATCACACAATAATTTCATCTAAGGCATTTGGCTCAGCAGCTAGATTAATGGACAAGTGAGGCTAGCACTCTGGCTATATTCCTCCTAAAGTTCAGTTTGTTTCACAATCATCACAAACAACTCATTGAGTCGGCTGGGAACTTCTGAGACATATATTCCCATACACAACCCCTAACCGAGTAAGTAAGCATCTGTACTGGAAGAGCCTAGAAACTGGTACTTACAATGTTCCGATATTGATTTTTCAATGAGCACATGCATACCTAAGTATTTCCAGGTGGTTATAAGAATCCTGCATGGGAGATGCAAACTATCTTTTTTGCAACTGACAAGACAAGGCAATGATTAAGTCTGTAGGGACTTACTCATTTAGACTATGGGGGAAGGGCAAAGGAAACATCTTCATAGGAAAGACAAGAAATCACCTTTTCTGTGTTCAAATTGTATAGTGCAGTGGATATGAGCATAGACTCCAGGACATGATAATCAGGGTTCAAATTTCGGGTTTGAAACTCTGTCACAGTGTCTCCATTTGTAAAAGGGAGTCCATGATAGTCCCTATTACCCAGGGTTTTTATGTATCTTATATTACATGTTATTAACACATTCAAAGTACTACAAAAATAACACATTCTGTGTACAGCATTCATTCTTTCAGAAGGGTTTTGTATTATGTATCCTATAGTATAGGTTGCATGTAGCAACCCCACTACTGAGTCGCCCAAACTTACAGAGTAAATCATTTTTCCTGTGTTCCTTTGAAGGTCCATGAAAGAGCTGGAAGTAAACCCAAAGTTCATACCATGTAGGCTTCTCCTCTTTCTAATATGCATGGAGCCCCAAAGCAATGCCCTTTTGGACTGTGAGTTATTACTCCACTACAGCCCATAAAAAGTTGGGTTCCTAATTACCTAATTTTTTGAAAGCACACGCAGACAATATTTAAAACAAAATCCTAAAGCTTCCTTGGGCAAGTCTCAGTAATTTGCAGATTTCATCCACGGACAAATACATATTCATCACCTATGTTACACCCAAGAAATGTTTTCCAGCCTTGTTATGGGAGACAACAAAATATGTGTAATCAATCTACTGTTGTGTGACATCAACAACTTCTATGATGACAATTGACAGATAGTTCGCCAACGTGATAAGTAAAAGGTCTTGTGACTTGAAATATGTCAAGAAACTTCGAAACAGAAGACTGGATGAAACAGATATTAAGACTTTTGTTTTAAGAGACTGAAAATGAAATATAAATTAACACCTGTCTTTAAACTATGAAGTGGCAGCCAGTTGACAATAGTGCCTTCAGCACTCTGCTGCTGGGACTACGCCCAATGCCAATGCCTGGTCACACCGTGTGAAATTTGACTAGATGCCAAGGAGGGTTGAACAGTTCAAATGTGTTCCATTAGAATGTAGTCTTACAGGAGCATACGTTAGAGCCAATTACAGAGCACTCTCAATCCCTCTATTGTCAACCCAGTGCTGCAAAGGGCACTGAAATCATTGAATGGGCCACATACAGACTTTGTGTACAATAAAGCCGGAACCACAGGGCTGGCAGAAATGCTTGGCTCCGAGGGACAAGAGACCAGCATGAGCCTGGCTGCATGCCTGGAATGCAGGGCAATAAAGGCTGAACCAAGTTATTGATTCATTTGATCTTTAGATTCCTTAAAGACAACTCAATCTGCTTAATTAAGTTTAATTAATCTGATGTTATAATTAGTAAAAACGTACAGAACTCCACATGTTTTCCTCCAGGGGTACATGGCATTTATCTAACCCCAGTTTAAAAAAAAAACATTTTAAAAGGTATATAAGGATACCATGGAAACCCCTTCAATCATTTTCTTTAAAGATATTATTTATTTATTTATTTTTAGAGAGAGGAGAGAGAGGGAGAAAGATAGAAACATCCCCCCTGTCTGAGAGAACTATTCACTGGTTGCCTCAGGCACGCTCCCAGTGGGTGACCTGGCCTGCAACCCACGCTTGCCCTGACCTGAGATCCAGTCGGAGACCTTTCTGGTTCATAGGTCAATAGTCAATTCATTGAGCCATACAACCCAGGGCTACCCCTTCAATCTCATAGTAACTAAAGTATGATTCAACAACATAAAAATCTTTTCTTATTCTTGCTTAACTTTCAATTCCTTTATCCAGAAGGTAATATTCTTATGAAGAAACTTCCTTTACCGCTTGTGCAGGCACACACAACACTCAGAAATACAATACTAGAAGCAGCATCAGTGCATACAACAGTGAAACACAAATGAAGACTGGTAAGTGTTCAATAGATATGAAGAGATGATAAATATGAAAAAGTCTCAGTTGTTAAAGATGAACATGCCTAAAACATTGATGTCAAAAAAACTAAACTTATCCCCAACACGCCACTTGAATAGTTCCACTGACACTCTTCAAAGGGCTAAAAAGATCACACAGTATATGACTCAAAGGAAATGGAATTCATTATTTTGTTCAAAGTAAATGGAGAATAATGAATACAAAAGGCATATATAAAGGTGACTGATCTAAAAAGGAAGTATCACCTAATTATGCTACTCAGGTATGAGGGAGGGTATGAAAGACAAAGCTGCCACCTGTGCTCCAGTCACTTTTCAGCCACTAGAACTGTACCAGAACTGAAAGTACACATCCTGGCAGAAGTAACGCTTGTTTCAGTGGGGTTGGTAGGGTAATAATATGGGTTTAATAATTTATACATTTAATATGTACATTTCACCTTAAATGTCTTGTGCTGTGCGCTTCTGTGTGATATTGTTATGTTACAGGTTTCCAAGCTTATGATTTTATGATTAAGAAAAAAGTTGCGTTACTTGTCCTGGACACTGTACAAAGAAACAATAAAGTTAGGTATCCATCAGATTTATCAGCAATGTAGCCAGTAACACATTTTCCTCTCTAACCTGAAATAAATTCACACATTTGAGAACAAGGTACAAAGAATCGAATATTTCGGTGCTACAATGGAAGTTACAAAAAAGCAAGAGTTCCACTTGAAGCAACAAATTGGAGCAGAACAACTTTTCAAAGATTGTAAGTCAATCTGTAAATTGGTTTCTGTGATTAAGATCTTTGGTTTGTAAATCACAGTATTAACTCATGCCAAATCAATTAATATGTCAGTGTGGCTGTTCCCTGCAACAGTATGTGCAAGGTCAGTGTGCTGTCGTGTAAGCTCACAGCAAGGCTCTGCTTGGCAATGTGCTTGGCAAAAGATGGCACTGCTCCTTGCTGCTAATATAAGATGGGGTACATTAGGCAAAGCACACATACCTCTTTTAATGGCATTGACCCTTTTGGAGCTACTGTTACAAATGAACACAGTCATAAATTATAGCTCTGAAAGAGCACAATACAGATGAAATTGTTAACTACTGGAGTGGACAGAAGCCACCATGCACTTGTAGGAGAGGTTTTCATTGTGACTGTAGTCATGAGGCAGGAAACGATGTCATTTGTTTCAGACCCAATCTGCATCTCAACTAGTAAGAACTGGATGATTACTAATATTTTACTCTACCCTTTACTATCTTATTCAAGCCTTACAGTCACATTGTAGAGAGGTAAATATAATTATCCTGGATTATCTCAGATAGCCCAATGTAAACAAAAAGGGGAGGCAAAAGAAAAAAGTAGAACCAGAGACATGGCAGCTAGAGACTCAAGCAGCCATGTCTGGTTTTGAAAATGGAATTGGGCCTCAGGGAGAAACCGGATGGAGGCCTGGAAGAGGTTAGCCAAGGAACACTGTGTTCACACAGCCCACGGATGAAGACGACAATGTTATGAAGGTAGGGTAAGGGAGTGACTGGATAGAGAGAGATAATGAGGCGATATCTGTAATAGTGTCAACAATAAAATACCCGTATTTTGCCGTGTATAATGTGCACTTTAACAGAATTTTTGAAGGAAAAGTAACAATGCACACTATACATGGATAGTGCCCGAAGTAACTAGTATCTGTGTTTTATAACTATTTGTCACGCAAAATTTCAAATACCATAATACGTAAAAACAATAAATGCTAAAATTCCTTTACAATACAAAAAAGTAAGTATGTAAATATAAATAAAGAAATTAATTAAAATCTGAGAAGAGTGTTTTCCCTGAAAATTTGGTCAGATTACATTGGTACGCAATATGCACAGGAGCACTTTATACAGGACAAAATATGATAGATAGATATAGATAGATAGATAGATAGATAGATAGATAGATAGATACAGACAGACAGACAGACAGACAGACAGACAGACAGACATAAAGGGATAGTGGCTACTGTGCCAGGAATGAGGGCAGGTTCTAGAAGCTAGAAAAAGGAGACACTTCTTCCAATAGTAACCCCAGAGAGAATGAACTGTTAATGATATCTGGATTTTAGCCTACTGACGACAAAAATTATGGAATGATAAATCTGTATTTGTATTAACTCATTACAGTGGCAATAGGGAACTAACATTGTATTACTATATTTCCAAGTCTCTGGAATATTAAAGAGTTCATATCAAAATGACATGTTTTGTCTCTAAGCTGAGGGCTTCTGCAACTGACCAGCAGAGACAATAAGCAGAAAGAGTTTATGACTAAATAATCAATCAAATAAACCATTATAGAAATACTTTAAGTGTTTTATGCATAAATCGTTCTGTCAAAATTCACTTGCTGTTTACTTATTTTCATATAACAAATAGGAAACTAAACTTCAGGAAGCTTAAAAGTCTTTATAAGCCCATGAATACCTGCTAAACCTCATGGGTGCTTAGAGAAATGAAAACTGAAAACAAGATACTTTTTCTCCTGTAAGATTTTACAAAAATGAATAAACTTACATAAACCTAATCGCGGGAAGAAGTACCAGAAACTTAGTGTCCTGAACAATGTTTATTTTCTTACGTTTTTAGACGTAAAAAGTTTGAAGTGAGTTATGAGGGATAAAATGTAGATGTCAGCAAGGGTGAATTTCTGGAAGCTCTAGGAGAGAATCCCTTTCCTCATTCTACCTTCTTTGGTTCATGGCCCCTTCCTTCTGTCACTTCTTAATATCTCTTACTCTGACTCCAATTTTTCTGCTCCCTTATTCTTTTTTTTTAATTGTCACCTGAGGATATATTTATTGATTTTAGAAAGAGAACCGGAGAGAGTGAGACAGAGATTAAAAACATCAATGTGAAAGAGAAACATCATTCTGATGCCTGCTTTATAATTATAAGCGCCCCAATCAGACAGTGAAATAAGAAACTAAGTATGTGCCCTAAGGAGGGATCAAACCCTCACTCTGTGCCCTAACCAAGGAGTCCAAGCCTTTAGCATCTCTGAGCAACATTTGAAAGAGAAGAGTTGTCTTCGGCAACACATTAAATACACAAAGACTAACAAAAACTTATCAGCCAAAAAAGCTTTTAGGAAATCTCGATTTTGTGTTTGACCATGGTTTGGACACATGTGAACTTTAAGGGATGACACTGCAAGCAACTGATTGACCCTGCCAGGGCTTCTCCCTTATAGTTTTGGTATATGTTTTTATATTTTTTCGATACTAATGATTTGTAGGACATATGTTGTGATTATTTTAGTGCAGCCCTATACTTTCCTTCTCAGAGTCTTCTTGGTACCTTTGATTCATGTCAATTTTTAATTTGTTAGGTGTACCTTATCATTATTTATTTTTTTCTGACGGTTTCTTTTTGAATACTAAGAAATATTTTCTTCTCCAAAGTAGCAGAGATACTCCTTAAAAAGTTTTTTTCTATGGCTGTTATAATGTAACTAACTCACACATTTATTATGTTTCTGACTGATTTCAAGTTAATGTGTATGGCATTGGGGATAAGTGATACTTTTTCCTGATTAATATTCAGTTGTTCCTGTACCATTCATTGAAAATACTTACCTCTTCCTATTGCATCGCATTGGTGTCTGTCTGTAAAGACTAGACCCATAGAAGTCAGTCTATTCCTAGGTTTGCCTTTCACTTTTACTAATTCGTTGTCAAAATGTAACAACTACTACTACTCCTGCTAGTATATATTTGTAATAAGTCTTCAAATCTAGTATAAATCCTCCAAATTTGTAACTTTCTAAAATTGTTTTAGTTATTCTACATTTTCCACATACACACAAAGTATACATGACTATGTGCAGATTATACTGAAAATTAATACATTATTTTAAATATTATAAAAATAATTCAATAAATGGACATATCCAAATATTAGAGGATAAAAGGGCACAATAATCTTTAAAATATCTCTTCTTCCCTGAATGGATAAATAAGTTGAATGCAATTCCAATGAACAAAAGAAAGTTTCGATACTGCCCTGGCTGGTGTGGTTCAGTGGATGGAGCAGTAGGGCCTGCAAAGAGTCCATGACTGGATTCCCAGTGCGAGCACATGCCTGGGCTGCAAGCCAGGTCCCAGGCTGGGGGCGCATGAGAGGCAACCACACAACGTTTCTCTTCTCCCTGTCTTTCTCCCTCTCTTCCCCCCCTCATCAAACAATAAATGAAAGTATTTTTTTAAAAAGATATTTTAAGGATAGCTGATGCTATTATAAGAAAACTAATCATACAGACTATTCCTATCAAGTACTAGGTCCTATCACACAATTTTAATAATCATAACGGAACAGTTTTGAAACAAAGAGAAAGGATAAGACCAAGAGAAACAGAAAAGAAAATCTAGAAATAGACCTAACAATATATGGGCCCTTAATAGAAAACAAAAAAACACATACAGCCTTGAGGCCAAACATAACATCATTACAATGAAACTGCTGTTTGTTTGTTTTTTCAACCTTTTGAGGTTATCAGGTATAATTGATGTACTACATTATGTAAGCTTAAGGGATTCCTCCAAAAAAAAAAAGTTAAGCTTTAAAATAATATTGTGATTGGCAGAAGAAAGGGTGTGTAGTAGGAAGTAGAAGAGGGTAAGGAGGGTGGGAGGGCAATGAAATGACACTTGACTTGTGGTGAATGGAGATGCTGTATTAGAGAACTGTATGCTTGAAGGGTATAATTTTATTAACCAACATCACTCCAACAAATTAATTTACTAAACAATAAAAAATACAGTAAAATACACTGTTTCTGATCAGAATGAAACTCCTAACCAAAAATGCAAACAGCATAAAATACACTGATGAAATTGAAGTGTAATATAACGATAGCTATTTGAAAATAAATCTCTTAACAATGTTAAAAAAACACAAGCCTTGGATATGATATTCATAAAACCTAGGAAATATAAGGACTCAAAATGTAATGAAAAATGTCTATAAACCACAAAGAAAGACAACGTAAGAGGTAAATGAGTAAAGAATGTGGGCAAGCAATTCACACAATGCACAGACATGGAAATGACAATTAAGTAACAGGGAAGTGCTATTTCACACGGTCTAGATTTTTTTATACTGCACTGGCTCTTTCACTAAATGATCAATCTAAGGGCATTTTTTTTTCAAGGATGTAAAGAAATGACAAATCTCACACAGTGATGGTAGGTTTTATTCCTTAAAGCTGAATACTTAAAATAATGCTAAATGGAGGGATCTAGGATGATTTTCTATGCCCCCTCAACAATTTGCTTTGTTAATATGTTCCTTTAATAAAGTAAAAACTTTCAAACAGCAACTAAAAAGAAATTTAAGGAATAGGAGATCTTGCTTCGGTCATGGTGGAGTAATAGGAACCATCCTTAATTTACTCTCTCATGTAATCAACTAAATAACAAGACAAAATTGACTAGTTATTCTGATTCTATCTCTATAAATTTCTAGAGAATGCACAGTACTTTCTAGTCACAGATAACAGATCAGTGGTTGCCTAGGGATGCGAGTAGCAGCAGCACAAAGTCTTGAGAAAACTCAGGAGAATGTAAATATTGGTTATCTTCACTGTGGTGATGACTGGATGACATCGAAGTATATACTATAAATTATCATAATTTGTTAATTATAGTTCAGTAAAGTTATTTTTAAAACCAATGGGTAAGCTGTTTAACGTTACCCCTTTCTATACATTCAATCCTTAATTTTGCAAAACGCTTATAAAAAAGCTAGTTGGGATCTACCTTGTAGGATCAAGGTGAGTAATAATTTAGACAGTATGCATTATTTACTTAGAAAACTTTTCTGATACAGTAAATGCTGAAATTTTTCTTCTGTCATTACTACATAGAAGATATTGGCACACATATTATCTCATTGAATCTAAATTTATCTTAATCATATGATCATTGACAAAAGTTCAAAACAGTGCAGTATCTACTTGTGTGGTTCATGTTTGGGAAAGTTGAGATTGGAATACAGACTCGCATGACTAAAACCCCTTACAAACAAAGCACCACTCATGTATTTTTCTTTAGTATGTTTCATTGAAACGTAATTTTCAAAAATATTTTATATGACTTTTTTAAGGAGAGGGAAAGGACGTAGAAAGAGTGGAAAATAAATGTACATGTGGGAGAGAAACATTGATGGCTTCCCTCTCCCATCCCACTCCTTTGGGAAGTGGTCTGCAACCCTGACATGTGCCCTGACTGGGCATTGAACCCAGGACCTTTTGGTTTCCGGAATGACGCTAAGTCCAGTGACCCACAACAGCCAGTGTTCTTTTGTTAAATTTATTAACAAAATAAATATTTCATTTCTTATACTATTTAATTTGTATTTTGTTTTAAAAATTAATTCTGGTTCTCAGAAAAATAAAAATTACTGTTATTTTACTGTTTTATCCAGCAACTTAGCATAATTTATTTATGATTTCCAATAGTTTGTTCATTCATTTGACTTTTCAATTATACAACCTAGCCCACTTTCACCAATGACAGCTTTGTTTCTTCTAATTCTTTTTTCACTCCTGATCCCAGGAGGGAATACTATAATGTCTTCTGACTATCTCACTGGCACTTTCATGCTGTGCAGAACTTCCTTAATAGCAAAAATTTGCAAGCACTGCATTTCAACAGTTTCCATGTACAGCCCTTAGTCATAAAACTCATAGGGCAGGTGGTATTCTTACCCTCCAAATCCGGGAAAAACCTGACAATGGCAAGGATGGGAACTGAAATTACTTCCCTCTATCTCAAAGCTTAAAAGTCTGTTTAGGGGGTCCCCCCTTAAAATGACGTCATAGATCCAAATAGTCCTTGTCATCGAATGCCTCTTTCACGGAGAAATTAGGTTTAAGTAACATGTGTTTACTTCCTCACATCAATAGCATACAATATCTCACAAATGAAATAATATTTATATTTCAAGTCAATTTTAAGTATTGTTTTGGTGGTTGCTATGTACCCCTAACCCTCAATTCAATTACTCAATAAGTAATGAAGCACCTATTCTCTGTTTATTATATGGTATAAGAGCTTTTGGTCTATGACAGTATGTATGATTTCAGGACTAGTAAAAACAAAGTTATTTACAGTACTTGCAAAAATGTAGGATGCAGGGCTTCAATTGGACCTACAGAATATTCTGGCACGTCATAAAAATTCATTTCACACATAAGAAATCTGAAACCCAGAAAGTGACACATAGAAAGTTACTTTTCCTCGGGGCATATACACACTTGGAAACTGGGTCTTATCATCCTTGAGTGACCTTATCATTTATTGTCCAAACTAGTCCAAATTTGAGAGGAGAAAGCAGGAATTTATGTTAATACTTACACTGAGATAACAGATGTAAATTTGAACTTTCCTGGGAGACCCAGACCTGTGACAACTCACCTAAACCCACATGCTGTTTCATAAATCTATATTCACATCCAAGGTAATCTATCGGGAAATATTTTGCTTTTTTACAATACATTTCTTACTGTCTTTCAAAACCAGTGACAACTCCTTTCCATCTCAACCTACTGAAAATGTATTTATTCACTTCTACCAAAGTAAATATGTAACCTTTATCTTCCCATGTCATAGTAGAGTACAGGTTTTAAGAGTTCAGGCTCTGGGATCTTATACATATTGGTTTGGATTGTAGCTATACCAGCTATACCTTGAGAAATCTACTGGATCTTTCTGTGACTCAGTTTCCCTATTGGAAAATGAATTACTGAAATGGTTGAGTAAGTAATAAAAAGTAAGTGACCATCATAAATGACCCAGAGTAGCCTCAGCTATTTTGAGAAACAATAACAAAGTAGGAGGGATCACAATACCTGATATCAACCAATACCACAAGGCCAATGTCCTCAAAACAGTCTGGTACTGGAATAACAGACACATAGGTCAATGGAACAGAATAGAGGGCCCAGAAATACAGCCATGTCTCTACGGTAAATTAATATTGGATAAAGGGGGGCAGGAGCAGAAAATGCAGTAAAAATGGCCTCTTCAACAAATGGTGTTCAGAAATCAGAGAAACTACATACCAAAAAAAAAAAAAAAAAAAAAAAAAAAAAAAAAAAAAAAAAAAAAAAAAAAAAAAAAAAAAAAAAAAAAAAAAAAAAAAAAAAAAAACGAAAAAGAAAGGAAGGAAGGAAGGAATGAATTATGCCACCCACTTACACCACACGCAAAAATAAAGTTGAGATGGATAAGAGATTTCTAGAATTTAAATAAAATAAAATAAAAATTTAAAGAAAGTCTTAAAGAAGACTGATTTCAGTGGTGACACCATAAAAGTCCTAGAGGAGAACAGAGGCAGAAAAATCTCAGATATTCCACGCAGTAGTATTTTCACTGATATATACCCTGGAGCAAGGGACATAAAGTAAAGAACTCACAAATGGGACAGTATCAAATTAAAAAGCTCCTCCATGGCTAATAAAAACAACAAAAAGAAAAGGGAATCAACCAAACTGGAAAATATATTTGCCAATGATACCTAGGACAACGGCTTGATCTCCAAAATATGTAAAGAACTCACACGTCTCCACTCCAGGAAGACAAACAACTCAATTAAAAAGTGGGCAAAAGTCATGAACAGACACCTCTCCAAGGAGGACGTACCCAGGGCCCAGAGGTACCTGAAAGGATGCTCAGCATCACTAGCCAACACAGAGATGCAAACTGAAACCACAATTAGATACCACTTAACACCAGTCAGAATGGTCATCATAAACACATCAACAAACAACAAAGTGCTGGCCAGGATGTGGAGAAAAGGGAACCCTAGGGCACTGTTGGTGGGAATGCAGACTGGGGCAGCCACTGTGGAAAACAGTTTGGAATTTCCCCAAAAAACTAGAAATGGAACTGTCTTTTCACCCTGTGGTTACACTGCTGGAATTATATCGTAAGAATCCAAAAACACCAAATCAAAAGAACCTGTGTACCCCTCCTGGGATGCAGGTGGATGCTTAGGGGAGGGGAGAGTAATGGGGAAAAATTAGGGACAACTGTGATTGAACAAGAAATAACAAAAAGAATTGCTTATTTACTTAAGCATTAGTTGAGTAATAAAAAATAATTTTATTCATTTTTTAATTAAGTGATCATTAGAATGTGTGGTACATGTTAAGTACTTAAATATTCTTCATTATTATCAATAACAATAAAATTTCATAAAGACATGGACATGAACAACAAGGTAGTGATTGCTAGGGGAAGCTAGGTTGAGGGGACAAAATTTTAATCAAAAGAATATAATAAAGATTGAAAAATTTTTTACTTTCATAAAGATATATTGCAAAACTTTTTTTGGACAGGATATATAGGCAGAAAGACTATCTAGAACATAAGGTACTTTAGAACAAACGTGTTACTTGTATTCTTTCAGTAGTTTCCAATCAGGACAAGTGGAGATTTAATTCTGACTTATGTAACAATTAGCAGTATGACCTTGGTCAAGTTACTGCAAAACCCCAAAACCTAAGTTTTGTCACGTACCAGGAATAACGGAACTATCTCAGTAATACTGTGATGTTTAAAAATCATTAACATGACTCCCACAGAACTTTGAACAGTAGGCACTAAAATGTCAGATGTCATTATTATGGTTAATATTTTATTACAGATCAATACTTGTTATAAGGTTTTTTAAAAGTAGGGAATTGTGAAGAACACATAAATTTTAGAATGCTTGATAAATATTGTGATTCAAAACCAAGCTCTCATACTGGTAGTTTTGGAATACGCATTTATTTGTACAGTTCCATTTTAAGAAATACAACTCCTGGCTTGCCCATTCCAAAATTCATTTTTTTAAAAGGTGAAATTAGGCAAATGCAAACTTGAGTACTCAGAATACATTACTTAAAATAAATGGCCAAATCTTCAGGCGTGCCAAATATTTTTTTTTTTATTTTGTTAAGTTGATATGTTAAGACCTGTTTCAAAAGAACAAACCAAAAAGTGTGTTCTTCTCAAAACTATTAATCCTTTTACAACACTGGATATTATACTAATCCTCTTGCAACCAACTTTCTATCTTCCTAATTTTTAGCAACACTAGTGAGATAATGAGAACTTAACTAGAAATTAGAAATTTTTGAAATGTGCATTTTTTAAAATTTCACTACAACCCGCATTAGATGAAATGTGTTATTAAAAAGCCCTCCTTACTTAGCAGTAACATCTAATATTACTCACTTTGTTCGCCTTTGGGGATTTTAATTGTTTTTAAGAGTCTGTGGTTTCCCATTAATTGCGAATCACAAAGAGCCTTGTACACATTCAAAATCTCTTTAAGAAGAATTTGAAGGGTGACAGTACAATGAGAACTGACCTTCCCGTGTTGTACCATGTATTTATGTTCATTGGAATGGTATACACTGTTCCCAAGAAAGAATGTGCCTACATTTACCAGATATGAATGTATGCGCGTGTCCCCAGTAACATACTTTAATATGAAAGAATTTTAACTTTCAACACAGAGAAAACAAAATTATATTTTTATAACTACATCAGTAATTATCAGATTGGCATGTAAAACTCTCATTGCTTATCCATTCACAGTGAAGCATCAGTTCAGGGTTGGTTTTCCAAGGATGGGGATGAGTTTACACTGACAAATCCATGGGTAATAGTATTTACGCTATTATGGGAAATAGTTCTGCATAATATCTGGTTCCTGATTATATAGTGAAATTTCTCCAAGTGCAAAGTTAAATGAAACACATAAAATTTTAAGTAATATGTTTAAACCCAAGGATCTGGTTTTCATTGGCCATAATTCGTTCATGAATAAACATTGACAAATGCTGTTATGTTTTAGGATTTATGCGAGAGTATTTTTTTCCTATACTTTTTCCTTTCCTACTATATGTTATTATAAACTTAGTGTCATCAATGATCAGTTCTCCCAAACTTACATCACTTCATTGATCACAAATATTTTATGCAAGATCTTATAATTGTGCCAGGTTTACATAGTGGATTAAGACGCTCATTATTATTTCAGGAGTGTCAGTGTTTTTGTGCCATTTTATCCAACTAAATATATCCTTTAGCAAATGCACGCAGTGTTGTAAGTCTTTGTCATGACTGTTCTGCTTAAAAAGATATTGTAGATCTTCATGAATATTGCAGAGGAGGATGGTCTTAGGAATCTCTAATTGCCAATGTAATTTCTTGAAAGGTAGAATATGGAAATACATTAGAAATAGGAGACATTTTTTAGAGGTTGCTATAGCACTTATCTGCCTTTTCCATTCCATAACCTTGAGCTATTGATTGAAATAAACATGGTTGTAATTCATCAAAAACAATCCTTGAATATCGACAATGTACCAGGTATTTTTCTAAGTGGTGAGGATCAATACAAGATATGGATAGAGTCCCAAGTTCGGGGATTTAATCTATCAGAGTTTAGATTTCATTACTTTAAAATATTTCATATATAATGAAACATTTGAAAGTCATGACATTTTACATGAATTACACTTCCTCTCCACTTAGGATAGACTCCACCCCCTAAATAAGCTTAGAATTGTTACGTACAAGGAAATGAAATCGTAGACGTGAGGTATTTCTTTCCATTCTTAAGTTTTTGAAATGTTGGATGGATTTAAAGTTGTTCCCTCATCTGATTCCTCCTCTGTGCCAGTTTCTCTCCTGACCTTATCCCAATAACTATCTGGTTCTTCTCCCTCCCTCACTAGTACTGGGTGCAACCATGGTTTTCAGCCAAAGAGCTTTGACCTGTTTCACTCATTCTTGAAAATTACCGTTTAGCCAGATGTTTCGTAGCTTGTCTTCTGGACTCTGGGCTGGAGTTCAATCCAGATTTCAAACTTTCTAATGTCCTCCAGAGAATACAGTAACACCCCAGTACAAAAAGGTTCAGCAACTGATCCTTAGAAAGCAAATAAGAGCCAGGACATAGAATAATGACGATAAATACTTTCCCTTTGATGTCAATTTTTTTTTACTGTTTAATAGTGGCTTGTATAGGAAAACAGGAACCTTGCATTCGTGTTAGTATTTTGTTAGTAAAATTTCAATTAAAGTTATCAGTCCTTAAGTGCTTAATGCATTTACATTATTGGGTCACATAGATCTTCAAATGTTAGTAACTGTTTTACAGTCAATGGTGAACAAATATCAAACAGTAACAAAAATTCTAATAATGATCAAATATGAAGTGTGTGTATACTTAATAAAATCAGATGTATATGTATAAATTTATTTAAACCTCTGAAAAAAAGTGTAGTAACATAGAATTTGTTATTATTATTATTGTCTAAAAAATCCTCGATCCGGAAAAACAATTTTGTTCCTTTAAAGAAAATAGTATTTATTTCACATTTAAGATAAGAATAAGAATAATAAGTGCATCCCTGGCTAGTGCGGTTCAGTGAATAGAGTGCCATCTTAACCAAAGGCTTGAAGTTTGATTCACAGTCAGGGTACATTCCTGGATTTCTGGCCAGGTCCGCAGCAGGGGGCGCACGTGTGGCAACCATACATTGCTGTTTTTCCTTTTTCTCCCTTCTCCTCTCTCTAAAAATAAATATTTTTTTTAAAAAAAAAAAGAATAAAGAAGTGCAATGTTACACTACTCAAAAAATCAGGAGTCTAAACTGTTCACGGGGAAAACAAAGGAAGTGCTGAATAATACAACACCCTCCCCAAATAGTTATTCCAGTTCCTCAAAATCTGAGACAGGCTTATTTAAGAGCAGGAAGAGGTCTGCCATATAAAACAAGGGAATTTTTTTTACCCAGCAGATTGGTAGAGCATAAGGAAACTGACAAACAGAAAGTAACTATGTTGTTGTGGATTAAATTGGTATAACCATTTTTACACAGCAATTTGCAGTGTTCAAAGTACTTAAAATTTGCATGCTCCTCAACCTTACAACTCAATTTCTAGATTATATATATAGAATTTTATTTTTTACATTTATTTTTAATTTATTCATTATTAACATATTTTTATATTGATTATAAGTCCTCAAAGCGAAAGGCAGCGAGAAACAGAATCTTTTAAGAAATCTGACAATTCCCAAATTCATGATTTTAAGTACTTACACATCAATAATTATTTTCAATGGATTAAATTCTCAAATCAAAAGACATAAAGATATAGTAATCAAAACAATATAGTACTGTCATATCATGAAAAACTCCTACTTTTTATAATCCTCTGGTGAGCAGGGACCCCACTATCTTTCTTTCAACATCATCACATTTTACTCTTATAACCTTACGCCTCTGCATCTGAATCACAGGCAATGTACGTTTTTAAGGGTATTTTCTTTTCCCTGGCAAATATTTGACCCATTTAAAGACTATCCTCACAAAATTTTAAGATACAAATTTTTTTTTGTTTTAATCACTATAAGCAATTCAGGAACTTTCCACTACAATGCCATGAAGAAACACGTATTTAGTCAGCATTTCTTTACTCTGTTGAGAAACGTTGTCTTGGAATACAGTATGGTCAAGCAGGCAAGTAAATGGAGAGACTTCAACATATAATGATCAAAATGCATGTGGCCAGAAAATAACTGTTGTAACAGAATCTTCACCAAATCTCAGTAGCATACCAGCAGACAGGTTCCTTCCAGGAGAAATGTGGCCTCAGCCTAGATTTCTGTGGGGTACACTACTGATTTAGCAGTGATACTGGTTATGTCACTGGTAATAAAACACCTCAAACTCTTATGTGTTTGTATTATTTCAAGATACAGTAGTAATTAGTCTCCAACTAATGAATACATTTAAAGTAATTATTTCTAGGTTCCAGGCATTCCCTTGTATGTGCAAAATGGACGATGTTTCTAAGATAGCATCGGTTGAGAAAAATACCTTCTTGGTCATCCTTATACTTAAAGGAAGACTACAGAATGTCCTTTTCCGTCATACTCTTCACCCTGTAACTGCTGGAAACCAGGTCCAAGAGTAATCTGATCTCGTCACACTACAAAACTGAAGTTACAGGCAAAGCCTACAAACTGCTATGTTTAAGAGTCTAATGTAAACTACGTGAAATCCAAGTCTATCTGCTTTTTTCATTTAAACTCTTTAAAGTAAATCATTTCAATGATACCAAAAATAAATCAGCTGAGTAGATATGGCATAACTTATTTAGATACTTATATTGTTACATAAAGTAATTAAATTTCCAGTGACATGCAATCTGACAGTATGGTAAAACCATAGTTGTAGGAAACACATTCCACAGGGATTATATTTAATTGTGTATCATTTGACACTTTGGAAGTAAGTTCCTTGTTAAGTTTAAAGTGATAAATTTGGTTAATAGTAATTATACATGGATCATATAATTAAAATGTAGCAAAGTTTCAACTCTTAAAAATGGGTTCTATTCGGAATTGAACATTACTGCCAACTTAGAGATAGTATAAAATATAAACTTATTTTTGATCACTTTCTGAAATTCTAATTAAAGGAAGAACATGGTTATGAAGCAAAAATATATCAATAATGTAATGGAACTGTCAGATGACCAAATAAGGTATGGAGAACACAGTGGTAAAAGTTTTTTTAATACCATGAAAATACCTCATTCTGACCCCAACCACCTGGATGTTACACAGGAGAAAAACTGTACAAAGTAAAGTCCTTTCAAATAGCATGTAATCCAAAAATAATTCACACTTGTATTCTGCTAACTCACAACTTCTCAAGTAAAATAGTGAACAATATAATGAAACCATTCAGGATGAATGTCAACTTAATTCAATTTAAGAAAAATTTATTATTTCTCTTGTCAAGAGCTAAGAAGGTTTATGCCCCTGAAAATGGCATTCGGAAGAGGAAGTCACCTGTGTAAACAAGTCTTTTTAGAAAATCTATTCCCTACATTTCTGTATTCCTCATATGCACATTACTGCCATAACAGCACAGTCCAGGAATGACTTAACATGGAAAATGACAGGGAGAAAAAGCCTCAGTTCAGAGCTGAAACAAACACAACTTTACCAGGTGGAGAAGCATGGAGAAGACCTTTTACGAATACCGCATCACGGTCAAAGACAGAGGACAGCCAATCCCATCAAAATTTCCTATAGAGTGAAATGATAACTAAATATTCCTAGGTACCACCTTCCAACGATTCTTTCAGGAAAACTGGGGTGGGGCTCAACATTTTGGAAGTTTAGATATAGACAGAAGTGCTGTTTGCTTTTCGCAAGTCTGGAGTAGAGTGTGTTTTTATACCTTCTTAGTTAATTTTGATGTCCACTATTTTTGATTCAGTAGATTTGCATTGGTCCCTGGACTATACTGAATAGATACTGGCTTAGTGTGTTGGACTTGGAAAGTGTGGCTGGAGAACACCTGCATTGAGGCTGGCGCTATAATCCTGCACAAGGTGAAAATACAGAAAATTTTATATTGTACTCTATACTCTTTGGTCTTTGTTTTGTAGAGAATTGTACGTGATCAAAAACAAAGTGACTAAGAATACCACTGGTGAATTCATTGACAATTCTGCAGGCTATCGCAGCTGCAGGTATCTTCTTAACCTGCCTATGTTCCTTCATGTGTCTGTGACCAGATGTAGGTCTATTAAGCAGCTAAGGTTATCTGTGAAGGGCTGATCCTGTCTCAGGTACATCAATTAGCATAACTGTGCTACCTGAGCTCTGTGTCCCATATGGTCTCTTGTCTTCTAGGGCTCTTGAAACTTACCTTTGCAACCAGTAAAACATTCTATTTGCCACATTCTATTGGTCAAAATAAGCCATAAATTTGGCCCAAATTTAAGGGGTGGAAAGGAAGATTACACTTTGATAAGAGAGAAAGAATACGACTTTCCAAAATAAGCTTCATTGGCATAACGATTACGTGAAGCATATTGGGGGGGGGGGGTATAACACAGGGAAAGCTCTGAAAACAGCACAAGTTACCCTGTCTTAAGAGATATGGACATTAAAGGGAAATACTGATTTATACGCAGTCTCCCTTTCTGTACCAGGAAGAAGAGGCCGACTCTAAATCTGGAGAAACTCTTATCAATGGAAAAGGCCCTTTTGACACTCTTACTAAGCTTGCCAAGACGGGCAGTAAGTATACAGAGGGCTTTGAGTTCTCAAAGTATTTATAGCAAACAAAGTTATTTCTTCTCAAGATTTCTCATGAAGTAATACGATGACCTATGTTTCCTTCTGCTTTTAAGCAAGGCTGATTCAAAGTATTTTGTTTTGTTTGTAATGATTATTATTTCCTAATTTCCAACTAGAAAAAAAATGTAAGATGTTTATAAGATTCTTCTTCTTTTTCCCCCCCTTCAGTAACCTCCACTCAGACGGATCATACACTCTTGCTCCATGGTGATAAGAAACAGACATGCCTCTGTGGAAACCAGATAGAATTGTAAGGTTCCTGGCTTGAAAAAACTAGTGATTATGTAGAAGCTGGGGCATTGGGGCTTCCTTCAGACTACAGAGTCCGATGAGCTCTGCAATGAAGGAAAGAGGGAAAAAATGGATGGGTTTCTAGCTAAAGCTGGGTTAAGTTCTCTATTCTCGTGGCAGAGGAAGAATGCAGTACAGGAAAGGACACTGGATCCCAGATCTGCTGATCCAAAAACAAGGCAGTAATATACCCCTGAGAACGCTTTTGCCACATGCAGCTCCTGTTGGCCTTGACCAAGGCCTCTTAGCATTAATCATGTGGGAGCAGAGTTCAGGCCCTTGCCACGGATTTTCTCAGTACCAAAGTAGTCTCCAGGACTCTGATCCAGCACAGTGATGTAGATGAGACATCCAAAAATGCGGAGATGAAACATCCCACCAAATTAGTGGGAAAGTTCAGAATTACAATCAAGTTGATTTAAGGAAAAAGACCATGACATTTCCGGTACAATCAAGTTGGTAAATGGATATTCACGTGCAAATGAAGTCTAAGTAGTTTATGTCATCGAATTAGCATTTCTTTAAGTTTTTTTCAATATAATTCATCAGATAAGTGATGAATGAACACTTGCAAACTATATGAGCTACCAACCTCTGGCCCTCAGGTTGTGATACCTTAGCATCCCACCTTCTTACCATTCAGAAGAGCGAAGTCCACAACTTGGGGCAGCACCAACATAACAAAAGCCTATAATTTCACTCATGAGAGATATAAAACTGAAAGCAGTGAAAGAACGAAGAAGAAAAACGAACAAAAAGTCATAGACACAAACAAGAACATGTCAATTACCAAAGGGAACTGGGTGTGGGGAGATCGAAAAAGAAACAGCATAGATAAATGGGGATGATGCAAGGAGGTGGGACTTGAGAAAATAAACACAGTGCAAAATACAGATGATGCTTCACAGAATTGTTGCCTTGAAACCTATATAATCTTATTAACTAGTTTAAACTAAAAATTTTAATTATTATAAAGCATTATGGCTGTAAACAGAGGGCACACTTTGAAATATAGAAACACCACACAGATCGACTGAGTCAGAGAAACAGTCATTTGTACCAACTCTGCTTGTATTTTTCTGAATGCAGGGAACTTCCTGGCAACAACAGGGTATGTATTCCTGTGTTAAGGAAAGGTAGGAAGACTTACATATAAAGTTTAATGACTTTAGTGGGAAGCAAAGTGGTACTGGTTTTCAAATTAGAGGGCTCAAGGGTTAGTTTGGGGGCAAGAGCTACCATGCAAATAGGTCAGGCCCTAAGCTGAGTAATGGAACATGGAACCACAGAATGGTACAAGGTGTGTACAGTGAGAACCAAGGCTGTCCTAACAATCCTCTATGCAGGGGTCTGAGCAAAGAGGAATGCTGCTTCGGAAAAGCACAGAACAACAAGCTCCACAGAGACCACAGAAATGACCACTGTCAGGTCAGTGGGGTTCATGGATATGGTTGTGTGCCCTCAGCCAGGCCAACACTCAACACTGGTTGCAGAGGAGGACGAAGGGCGTGTAGCAGCCCTCCACATACACATTTAAAACACGCGATGTCATTTTATACCCTGTTTTGCAACTGCCTTTTCTGCTATGTGGCATGAACTCAGGTCAACGCCGATATGTATACTTTCACCATATCTTTTTTGATAGCTCCATTAAATTAAATTGATTTTCAGTGCCATTATTTCACTCAAGCCTATTTGGGGAAAAGGTTTTGCTTCATTATATAAACATTATTGCACAACTGTTTTCTAACATGAAGAGCACTGTGCGCACTTGTTTCTTCACAATAAATATTTACAATCCAAATTCTTGGGTCGCAGGGTATCGACAAATGCAAGATTCCTAAGATATATGCACTGCTACACTGCTTTTCAGATTCATATTCCTGTCAAAGGAATAACAGTGTCAACTTCCTGGAACCTTCACAGTGACTAGATGTATCAGTTATGTATTGCTACCTAATACATTACCACAGACAGAATGGCTTCAAACAATATACATGTACTATCACAGTTCCTGTTTGTCAGGCGTCTCAGGTGTGGTAAAGCTTACATTCTCTGCCTCAGAAGCTCCCAAGCTGCAATCAAGATGTCAGCTGGGCTACATTCTTATCAGAGGTGTATGTGGACGAGATTCCATTTATTTTGTTTTCTTGTGGTGTTTTTGGTTTTTTGTTTGTTTGTTTGTTTTTAATTCTGGGGATGTAGCATCCTTTGAGAAATCTTTTCTTCTCCTTTTTAATTTTTTATTGTTGTTCAAGTACTATTGTCTCCATTTTCCCCCTGCTACTTCCCTGCCCCACCCACTCCTACCTCCTACCCTCAATCATTTCCTCCCTTTGGCTTTGTCCATGTGTCCTTTGTACAAGTTCCTTGTGACCATTCCCCTTAAAACTCCAACTGAAAGCTTACTCCACTTGGAGGCAGAATTCCTGTCTGCAGGGCTAGGACGGAGCTTCATTTTCTTTTTCTCAGAAGGCTCCCTAAACTCTCAGGGGACTTCCAATACTTCTCTACCACATGTCGCTTTACATAAGCACATCAAAACATGACAGTGTACTTTGTCCAGGCCAATACTGGTATAAGACGCAGCCAGATCGCAAGACTCTTTCTGTAACACTGTGTGATAAATGGCGTAACATCCCATCACTGTTTCCATATTCCACTGCTTAGAAGCAAGTAACATGTCCCACCCTAACTTTAGTGGAGGGTTTTCTACAAAGAGATGGACTTTAAGATGTATGAGTCCTTGGAGGCCACCTTAATGTCTGTGTACTACACTAGATAGTCTCATTCGTTTCACATTATGGTTTTTCACATGTTAATTATTGCTTATAATTTGCATTTACTTTGCACTCACTTTGCCCTGATAGTTAAATTATAATAATTTGACCCAAAAAAAAGTTGTCAACAATATTGCGCACACGCACACACGCACACACGCACACACACGGTTGCAGAGTTCTGGCAGAAATTATCAATTACCTAGAACTCTTTCTGTGCCAAATTAAAAATGACCAGGCTTCAAAATAATATCAAGACATGTACTATTTCATAACAGTATTCTTGGGAGCTAAAATGCCGGAGTTTGAGTATTGGTTTTACTATTTGCAAGCTATAAAACTTGTTGGTCAACATCTTAACCTTGTACTGTTTACAACAGTAAAATTTGAATAATGTGCTTAAGGGCTTAATCTTCCTGATCACTTCTTATTCACAGCACTTCAAATGAATTAACTCATTGAATTCTCACTGTAACCTTATGAAAGAGATATTCTGAAATATATTATCTTAAGGCATAGTGAGGATTGAATGAGTTTATTTAAATGAGATACAACAGTGGCTGGCACATAATAAGCAGTCGACAAATGTTCGCTATCATTATTATGATATACAGTATTTTTTCATGTTCAGTACATTGCGTAATACAAAGATTGTTACATAATCTTTGGCAAATAGCACAATCAGCATCACAGAAAATTCATTAGATAATAAATTATTGAGTGACTAACTCCAGAAAACCTGGGAACGTCCAAAACAGGCAGGTGACAGATCAGTATTAATGGATGGGTAGCTGTAAGTTTCTGAAAGGCAGTAGTGTAGCCCTTCTTTTATGATTGATCAATTGATAGATAAAACAAAGAATGGCTGGGGTTGTGCTGTATTTAGCTGTGTATATGGTACACCCATGTTATTGGTTGAAACCTCACCAAAAATTTTTGGTTTAATTTTTTAATTCAACTGCTCATTAATTTATGTTTTGATTCTTAGCTTTTTGTATTATAATGGATTTCATCATTCATTTCTGAAAATGTTAACGTACAAAAAAATTTTACTTAAACAATTACACAGGAACAGATAACAAGGTATTTCAGGTACTATGGATGTATAACGTGCATCCTTAGTTTTCCCTCAAAAATTTGGGCAAAACAGT
>PVJD01014881.1:0-27305 GCA_004026545.1 Mormoops blainvillei
ATATTAAATAGATTTTTGCTTATTGTTTATTTGTTATGTTGAATTAATGTTTTGTTTGATATCTTTAAGAATGTTGAGTTACATAATAGTTTGATAGAAGTTAAGGTATTTTAAATTTATCATTTTAGATATACTACCACAACAGCATAAGATTAAATTCTTCCTAAAACTCTGTTGATTGTTTTTACTTTATTTTATATATATATTTTATATTTTATTTATTATGACACTACAGTTGCCTCATTTTTCTCTCCTCTTTATCCCCTCTGCCTTGCACCCCATCTCATCTCTTAGTTCATGTTTATGGGTTGTAAATATCAGTTCTTTGGCTTTTCAATTATTTTTACTTTATGAATGACTAGTACCATTAATTCATTTGTTTATGTGTACATTTGAGAAATACTAATAAATTAATTATAATTTTTAGCCATCAAGTAAACATTCTTTTACAAAATAACCTTGTAGTAACTTTAGGTAGCTTTCCTTATAGCCAAGGTCGGGGGTGGGTATATAAATAAATAAATAGTAACAGACTATAATTGCTGATGTATAAGATTTATGGTTACTTTAGAAAAACAAATGTATTAAAGGTATATTAAATGTGGACTGGGGTGTGTTGTGGAGGAGAAATGCTTCAAATAGAAATGATACTTCAGTTTGAAAGGAAGGCGGAGTTTCCAAATACAGATAAATTACTATTCATTGTTAGTAATTTGATTGGCCTTTCCTTCCACCATATAGGGGGATTATATTTTCCTGTATTCCACCCAATAACTTTTGAACAAAGAATTATATGTTTGTTCCTCACACAAGTGTAAAAATACTAGGAATCAATTTTACATGCCCCCTTTTAACCCCTTTTGCCAGCAATCATGGCAGCACATGTTTTTGTGAAGACAGAGTCATCACATAGAGGTTGGCTTCCCTGAGTTGTTTCCTCTATCAGCCATATAATTCACACGAGAAAATTTTAAACATTTAGTGTTTTAAGCCACTAACTTGAGAGCTGTTTCTACATTATAAGTTAGAATACTCTGAAAACATGCTATGTAAAAATAATTTGAGGAGTTGTATGCAGAAGACCTTGGAATAAGAGAAAACAATGTTCAAATTTCAAATATGAAAAAAAATAACACATGGTATTTTGTTGGAAAAGTGAGAAATTCAATATAGCTTAATTTTATTAAAAAAAAAGTGGAGTTGAAAATTAAGGTAATTATCTTCACTTATAAATGATATGTTTAGAAGGACTGTGTTTAGATTTTATCATCTTGACAAATGGCAGCCAGCAAAGAATTAGAAACAGAAATGTTATATAAATGTATTTAAATATTAAAAAGTATCTTGCCTGTAGTATATAAAATATTTGATTAATCCAATATTTACTGTGTAATCCAATATTATACTGTAGTTAAGTATACAAGAGGATCAGTAAATAATTTGCTTGAGCTGATGTCAAAAAGTGTTTATGTTTTTCCTTCTCAATATTTTAAAAATGTTGAACCATTGTCTCTACTCAGCATTGTCTCTGATAAATAATCAGCCACTTTTTGTAAATTTGGTTTCTTCCCTATATTATATCTTGCCCATGACAGCTTTCAGTATATTCTCTTAATCTTTGGTTTTTATTTGTTATACTATGATTTAATTAGTTAAGGTTTTCTTAGTGTTTTACCTCTTAGGATACAACTAAACTTTCTTGAATGTGTATATTAGTACTTTTTCCTTTCTAATTTTAGAAAAATTCAGCTATTTTATCTTCAATTGTTTCCTACTCCCATTTTCATCTTCTTTTAAGATTTCAGTTAAGAATCCTCAAACACCAATTTAAAGGAACCTATGCATCCCAGAGTTCATAGCAGTGTTATTTACAATAGCCAAGTGCTGGAAACAGCCTAAGTGCCCATCAGTAAATTGAGTGGATAATAAAACTGTGGTACATTTACACAATGGAATACCACACAGCAGTAAGAAAGAAGGACCTTTTACCATCTCAGACAGCAAGGATTGAAGTGGAAACTATTATGCTAAGTGAAATAAGTCATGCAGTGAAAGAAAAATAGCATATAATCTTACCTATAAGAGGAATCTAATGAACAAAACAAACAAATTAGCAAAATAGAACCAGATACATGGAAATAAGGAAGAAACTGACAGTGACCAGAAAGAGAGGGGAGGGAGATAACAAGGGAAAGAAGGGGATGGGTCTAGTCAAGGAACATGTATACCTTTATAGATATGGACAAAAGGGTGGGGATTGACTATGGGGGTAAGGATAGGGTGTGGATGGGACAGGGGAGCACAATAGGGAAAATTTGGACAATTGTAATTGAACAACAATAAAAAAAAGATATTTTAGGTATTATATCACAGTTTTCCTGTTTCTCTGATATTTTTTTTTCCTATCCATTCCTCAGATTTGATTGTTCATATTGATAACTCCTTAGGTTCTCTAACTCTGTATTTTGTCAATACTCTTCTAGCGAATTGTTTATCTTCATTACTATATACTTCAAGTATAGAATTTCCATTTAGCTCTGTATTTATAGTGTCTCTTTCTAGGCTGAATTTGCCTTCATTAAGATTATAGTTTTTTAAGTTGATGAACATATTTATAAACAACTACTTATATATCATCATCTGGTAGATTCAATGTTTGTGTTATCTCAAAGGTTTTTTGTTGATTGCTTGAATTTTTGGTTATGGACCATATTTTCAGGGGTTTTTTTGCATGTCTAATTTTAGTTTTATGGTTTACAATAGGGATTAGCTATTGCAGAGATTCAAGTTTGTGCTATCTTCCTGTGATGTATGTCATGTTTATTTTGGTTCTAGCAAATAGTTGAATTACTGGCTAATCATGTTGATCTTTTGTTCCCTTTAAATTACAATTTTTAAGAGAGGTAGTATACAGAAGTCCAAGGTCTTTTTAAAGCCCTTCTACCTTGACATGACTTCAGATCCAATCTCTTCATTCTGTAAAAACCTTGAAAGGCTTGTTTTTTGGCTTCGTTAGAACATAGCTAGAGGATGAATTTTTCTTGTGTATGGTCATTGTGATTATTACATGTACTGCTGGTATCATTCACCTGCCTTTTGTGATAAACTAATTGTACTACTCTGGATGAACCAAAAATCTAAACTCTCTCAGCAGTGCTTGACCCCTTGTGTTATCTGTTTCTCTCTCAAACCTGTGGTAGGCTTGATAAAAGGATACTTTCTCTGATAAGCCTTGAGCGTTTGTCCTGTGCATACGCAGCCTACCCGTCATCCAAAGATTCATGGAAGAACTCTGATGTGGTTTTGGAGAACTCCCCACTTGCATAGATACTTCTCTAAGAAACTGTACTGAGATTTCAGATGCTTCTGTTCTGATAATTTTGTTCAGGAAATCACTTTGATTTTTTGGACTCTAGTTCAGTGTAGTTTGAGCAAGGCTGACCACCTGGTTCACATAATGAGTTTTCTTCCTATCATGAAGTATATACTTAAAACTTAAACTCCCTATTTTCCAATGCCTGAAGAAAAGAAACTACCTCATATATTTTGTCTATTTTAAAATGTATTCAGTGTTAGGGCTGATCGAGTAACGCAATCTAATATAACTGGAAATGGAGTTCTACATAACTTATTTTTGAAAAACAAATTTAGTGAAAACACAGTAGTCTAATAAAAATAGCCTACTGCTTTCCCCCCTAATTAACCCATCACTAGTATATTACAGCAAAACTTCCCTGTCCAGACAGTTAACAGATAGGATTGAAAGAGCTAAGGTCCATTTGTAGATAGAGAAACGCATAATAGATTTTGTTAACAGCCTCTAAGCTTTCCCTAGAGTACCTACTTCTCTTTCGAGCACAGCACTGTTCTTTGTTAGCTTAGCTGGACTTCTAACAAAGCTGAGCTTTGCTCACTCTGAGCATTATTTTGTTCTGCTCCAATGCTTACCCAGCTCAGTTTATTTCCTTTACAGTTCTCCAAGCTGAGCTCTGTTCTCTGACCTTTCCAAATCTGTGCATTTATACTAATGGCATGATTTAATGCTACTTTTTCGGGAGGTTTTGTCAAGGTACTTAAACTGACTTGGATAATGGTTTAGTCTACTGGATTTTAAAGAGACAACTGTATTAATTAAAATAATGACTTGTGGCAAATATACAAAATTAATTTTTACAATTACCTTAGTAATCTGTATGACTGATAATTTAGATTTAGAAATATAATGCTGAGTGGAATAGGAGACTAAGTGATTCCAATAGTATCAGAAATAGTTATGCTTTAGGTGAAAACTATGTGGATGTGAAGCTCTTAGCAATTACTGTGAGCGGTTTTGAATAAGAATTCACAAAATAAATTTTTACACTTTTTTATTTTAAATATTACTATACAGTGAAGTACTTTTGTCTGGTCAGTATTATAGATGCAGAAGTGGTTATAAAAATGAGGTATTTGGAGTTGATTAGAATCATCTACTAATTCTTGATATCCTGGCAACAGATGATGATCCCCACAACAGGAATTTGATTCTAGCAAAAAATATATGGAGACCAGCAGGTCCAAAAGAAAACATTCTATGCATTTTGACCATTCACAACCATTCAGGCTCAATAAAAGGTTCTCAGATGTGAATTCTCCCTTGAGTTTTTTGAGAGTTAAACTGGTAATTCTAATTTGAGCACAAAACTATGGAGAATCAAGAATGTACACAATTATTCTTACAGGTTGTTGATAACCTCCTTTGAAGACATTTTGATTATTTATTTGAAGTAAATGAATACTTAATGCACATAATAATGAAATTAAGTTTACCATATTAACATTAGTAGTTTGACTTTTCAAAAATATTTATGATCAAAATTAAGATATTTATAAACAATTTTGAAATAAACCTTCATACTATGCCAAATAATTCTTTACTTTTAAACAATAAAGGCTTACACCTTATAAATTTCTCAACCTTACATTTACAAATAAACAAACAAAAAAAGCTTTGTCCTTCCATTTGAGGTGACAAATCAACATCAAGGTAAGCAAGACTCAATTTATTTACCATTTCCTTTTAGGAATTCTTTATTTATATTTTAAATGTTCCTTTATTCTGGACATTCAGTGCTATCTAGGCCCAGAGCAAAAGTTGTAATGAGATAAAACAAGGATTTTATCTAGTTTTTGGTGACACAATGAAGAAGACAAACACTAGAAATAAAAATATGAATTCTGCCCTGGGTATGTTACTAACTAGATAATATTCGATCATTTTCTTACTTACTTGCAAAACAAAAATGTATGACTATAAATTAAAATTATTACTAGTAGTTATATAGTACCACCAAATATTAGCACAGTATGACACCAAACTTATGCAGCAATTGAAGAATTAATGCTTCCAGATAAAAGTGATGAATTCTTTACTACCAAAATAACCCAATCAGGCAAATAGAAGAAAAATAAAGATATAAACTTGCTCTCCAAAGCTGTGTAAGTAGCAGCACCTAGCATTTTTGCTTTACAGACACACTTTTACCTTTACTGTTTAAACACTGATATTTTCAAACACAAACATATTCAATATAAATCTGGAGCCCCCATGAAATTCTTTCTTCAACTTTATAAACTCTAAATCTAATAAAAATATACCTTTCTTGAAAAAGTATTAACCTTAATTTATGCTTAAGTGTGGCAGAAATATAACTATACAGATTTTTATACCTCTTTTAAAGATTCATTTTGGGTTGCCATGCCACTGAACCCATAGAAACCGTAAGATGAACTTCGATTGTCATTTCATACCACCCCCAGAGTGATGTTAAGCTTGGAAGAAGGAGTATAGTTGCTTCTGCTTCTTGAGTAATCATTAAAACTTTAAAATAATTTATGTCATCTCAAAACTTTAGATTCAGTTACTCAGTGCTCGTAGTCCCATCTACCCATAGGAATCTTGTATCCATCTCTTCCTTGTTTCTCCTGGTGTATTGTTCACACCAGCCGCTCTGTCTGAGAAGTAGGGTGGTTATCCTATCTGTACAGGGAATCCCAAAACACTCTATTCTTATCAGCTCTCCCTAACTGGGGGACTCATTTTGACAAATAAGTAAGAGTTTTATTCTTAAAATATTTCATTTATAAGAGTTAACTAACTTATTGAAAGGATGTTTTGTGAGATAAATAATTCAAATAATTCAGGCACATTCCTATTCAAATATACAGCCAACAGTTCAGAACAATTTAAACAATTTTTAAAAATGTACTTCTTCCATATATTCTTCCTTCTATTACTAGAACTTTAATTCTAGGAACTCAGTTACCCAGACTCCCTTGCCTACAAAGCCACCTCATTTGTAAACTAATGAGATGAAATCATGTGAGATCTCGAAGTTCAAAGAGAGGTCAAGATAATATTCTTACTCCAATGTCATCAGTGATAGATGGGCTTGGGAGATAGAAATTTTGCTATGGTTTCAAAGCATCTCTTCCTGAATCATCTACCTGATTATGGTAGGAAGCTGTACACATTCATAGTAAAATCTTATAATTCCTTACCTAAATAAGAGGGGCATTTTTTTTGATTTTCTGAAAGCTATAGGTAACGCTATGGCACCTGCGTTTGACTTAGCTCCAATAGCCTATTTAATTAAAAAAAAAAGTCTATACTAAATATCACACAAATTAAACAGAGAGAAATTCTAGAATGGTTTCTGTGTTTCTAATGAAACCCTACTAAAATAAATGAATTTGTGAATGGTATTGTTAGACTCCTTGCTCAAAACTAATTTATAATCCAATTGGGGAGACTAATTGTCTACATTTAAAATTGGAGAAAAACCAATATAATATGAAAAAACACTGAAATGTGATTATCTAACTATGCCAAATTATGCTGATATCATTAGAAAATATGACAGTAAGGGACATTCACATTCCATATAGTCATTTAATAGGAATACCCTTTATAGGAAACCATCATTGTTCAAGAAACATTCTGGAAGAAGTCAGGCTTAGAAAAGTGATGAGTGAGGCTCGACAAGGGACACCATACAGAGCAGATGTAGTTTCTAGGTGTGAACAATATAAAATAAATGAAAAAAATATAAGCTTACTTGTAATACAATAGAAACCTCATTTTGGAATTCAGTGGAAGGTATAACTAGGTACACAAAATATCAGATTTTAAAATTCATATATTTTTATAACATAATTTAGATGTAAATATCCCTTTAAGCCTCTGAAGTGCCATTTTTGCACTGTAATGCAGCACCATCACCACCATTTAGTAATGATATGAAATTACTGGAACAGGAACGTTATATTAAGTTATATAACATATTATCTTCCTCTGATATTTGTAATTTGCACCATTCGGTTGACCATCTTTCTCCCAATAATTCCTTGTCATCATATCTATTACTAAAGACAGTTAAACACATTTTTTGAAAAGTGTTTTTCAAGTACTAGAGAAAAATATGGTAGAATAAAGCAGGATTATGAATTCTATTGCAATACCCATATCAATACCTGCCATGATTAATTCCAATTGGACTATTAAACAAACCAAGATAGTTGCACATGTACCAATAGCATTTCCCTTCTTCAGGCACAGCTTTTCAACAATTCCTCGTTTTCAAACAGTATTGATTTGTGCGTTGGAGGACAGCTTGGTTTCACCCAAGTGTTATTGTTACAGTGGTTGATTATTTCCTACAGTACAGTGGACTAAAGGATATAGCAGTGGGGCCTCCATTCTGGATTATCAACTCTAAATTCTCATTGACTTCAATTTCTCTCCTAGCTCTCTGTGCTTCATGGGGAATGACCACTCAATTTCTTTGTTTATATTTTTGTCAAGGAAACCTGTTTCTTTTTTGGTGAACTCTCTCCAGTGATATCTCACCACTGGTTTTTTCACCATTTACTTCTCTAACACTTGTGTACAAGATGGTGTAAAATGTCTAAGTATGTATTTGCTGAGTTGAACATAAGGAAAGCTGTCACTTAGCTTACGTCTCTTTCATTACTAATATTTTGCTATTCATGATTAGATAATAAAATGCTTGATGGAAATAATAAGATTGGAAATTTTTGTACTTTCTGAAGTAAAGTAGAAAACTTTTTATTCCTATTGTGTAGAAGACTCTTTCATGAAAGCAGTAACTTGGTGAGAGTGACATCTTAGCATTATATTTTAATATTTTTATTAGATTAATAATTCTCAGGTTCCTTTGAGTCCTCAGATTTGCCTTTCTCCCTTCCTCCCTTGTCTTTCCTTCCTTTTCCCTTCCTTCCTTCTCTTCCTTCTTTTTCCTTTTTCTGATTTTTTGCTTATGAGTTAAATAACTTTAGTGAGTATTGCAGTGATATTTTTGATAATTTCTTAGTTGTATTTGGCATAATTGGTGATGGGAACATTCCCTTTGTTTTGTCAATTAATAATATGTCAGGCCCTATCCCATGCAGCTCAGTTGGTTGGACATTGTCTTGCAAACCAAAAGGTTGCAGGTTTTACTCCCTGTCAGACACATGATGCCTGGGTTATGGGGTTTGGTCCCTAGTCCGGACCCATACGAGAGGCAACTGATCAATGTTTCTCTATTACACTGATTTTTCTCTCTCCTACCCTTCCCCTCTCTATAAAGTCAGTGGGCATGTTCTAGGGTTAGGATAAAAATAATAATAACAGTATGCCAGGATATTGTATCAGAACAGAAAAAGGTGAGGGGCATATAATTTTTAAAAATATCTTGTGGTTAAATTGAACTTTGCTTTCTACAACCAAATCTTCTGTGCTTACATTTTAACCACAATGCCTTCTGAGGCATCATATATTTCTCTAGGAAGCCAGAGATACTATACATAATGCTTCACCAGCAAATTGTAAACTTACATGCTCTCTAATTGATGGAATTAAATTTCTGTTCCTGAGAACTACTGCTATTTGAAAAAAATATATTTAATATGCTTTTTCCTAATTATCTTATTCTCTTTTCAGATTGTTTAGTTTAGAGAATAAGTTTGTTTGTTTTTTTGTTTTTTAATATCTTAACCTTATAGTGGTCAACCAGAAAAAAAAAAATTCTACATTTAACCTGTAAGAAAATCAACAAAAAAGAAAAGAAACTAAATGTTATATTACATAAATATATTGAAAGTATACTGAGGTAGTTGAAATTTATCAATATTGTAATAGAAAAAGTATTTAAGTGAAATACAAGCAAAATATGAGCAGGCTATCATTTTTCCTAAAGGAACAAAGGTTTTGGGGGGATATTATGTGATGAATGAAAATAGGTATTTTCTATGAACACTTGGAAAATAATAGAAAATATAAATTCAATAATATCTTAACAATTTAAGCTAAATTATAATCTTATTTTTAAAATAATACCTATTTAAATTAATTGAACTGAAAATATGTTTAATTTCCTTTTTTTTCTTTCTTTTCCATGAACTGGCACTTAGGAAGAGTAGTGTACAGGGACAGTGGTGAGATTTTTCCAATGCTTTTTCCTAACTCTGTCTTGTAACACTAGAACTAATAAACTTCCTGAATGTTCTTTCCCAGCTTTTAGGTTTGTGATATGAAACTAAAATGACAGTAATGCCAACAATCTTTAAGTAGAATAAATACAAAGAAAATTAATTATAAGCATATCACAATGTGCCTTAAATCTTTTTAAAGTAACAGACCCAGGCAAAAATACGAGTGTGCAGTATATGTTGGGAGTGTGTTATACATGACAAAATATGGTACTTACCAAAGGCGTTAAAAGATTTAACCACCACAAACCAGCAGGAACTGGGAGAAAATATGGTCCTGTATCCTGAGGGTAGTATAAAAAGGGAACCAGAATGCAAAATTTGTTAACATAGGATTGACTGATTTGTGAAACAGGATTTAATTCCAAGAAGGAAGCCAGAAGAGGGTCCTTATATGTCCCTAGGATGGCTCTTGGAAAGTTGGATTAAGTAATGGCCCATGGTGAGTAAAACAGAAAGATCAGAACTTTCATTACAGGCAATTGAGGAGGGAATCAAAAGGCTTAGATAAATGAGCATGTCAGATGGGAAATATTATACTAAAAATCTAATGTATTATTTTTCTATGGCTGCCATTACAAAGAACCATAAACTGGGTGGCTTAAACAAAAGAATTTTCTTTCAGTTCTGGAGTTTAAAAAGTCAAGATCAAGGTGAGAATGATTTCTTCTGAAGGCTAGTAAAGAATATTTGTTCCATGTCTCTCACCTAATTTCTAGTAGTCTGCCGGAAATCTTTAACATTTCTTAGTTTGTAGAAGCATACCCTTGATTTCTGCCTTCATCTTCACAAGGCATTCTCCCTGTATCGGTGCCTGTCTGAAAATTCCTTATTTTTATAAATCACCTATTATATTGGATTAGAGGCTGTGCTTCTCTAGTATGACCACACCTTAATTCAATTAATTACATGAGCAGTGACACTAGTTTTGGGAGATAAATGGGAAGACTCTTTCAACATACGCATTTGGAGATGACAAAATTCAACCCATGACCCTAGTATCTGACTAATCTGACTATAGGAAGACCTGAAGAACACTTTATTTTCCTATGTGATAAGAAAGATGATTATAAAATGGATATCAATATTACTAAAGAAAAATTAGTAGTGGCCAGCCCTGACAGAGAAGTTCTTTTACAAGACTGGGCTCCCTTTTTTTTATGGAGTTAATAAGATTTCATTTTAATAAAGATCAAGCAGGGACATTTAACCATTAGAAACATGGTGAGCACAATTATTGTTCTGAATTTTCAAGGTCAGAGTGCAGCCAAGGGGCCCTGACTTAAAGAGCTTTATAGATAATTAACATAACAATTTTTAGGACTAATATTGATGGACAGTCAATAAGTCCATTGCTTTATTTATTTACTAATCATGAACAGAGTATCAGAAGGCTGAGGAAACTCTCCTTGTGCAGTAGTTCACAATTTCTTGCCTAGTTTTAGGACCTGAGAGAATTTTCAGTTGGAATTCTTTGTTTAAAAGAGAGGCCCATTCTCTAAAGAGAAGGACCTTGGCAACAATATTAAGTTTATATGTTTCCCCAAAGGACACTGTAGATATTTATTTCAATAGCCATACACAAGGTGAAAGGGAATGCACACACATTTTAGAATATTTCGACACATAGTTAAAATTGATATCGATTCTCAGAGACTTAAAGTTCACCTTGTCCATTCTGGGAGCACATGGTTTCTTAGTCAAGGTTCATTTTATAAAACACAAATTCACCCAGTGTTCATTTCTCTTTCTCAGAATATACAGTTAAAATGGATATACTTAGTAGTTGGCAGAACAGCCATATCTGCTCTTAATCTTGTAAAATAAGAAAACAATCCAGAACAAAGGCCACGTAGCAGTCTCTAAACTCTTTTTCTATCCCATCCCCACCTAAGGTGATCCATCAAAAACAATGTCATATATTAGGGACAATCGCAGAGATAAATATGGTAGAGATTATTTAAAAAATCTAAAGAATGCTGGAGTAGTAGTCCCCATTCATATCCCACATAATTTCCTAGACTGGTTCTTACAAAAACTTAATGGATAGTAGGTTACTGCAAAGTCAACCTATTATTGTAATAGCTCCCTTTGAAACCACACATGTGACAGATGTGATGTCTTAGTAGAGTAGATTAACGTGAATCCAAGCACAGATTTGCATTATTTTTAAGACTTTTTTGAAAAATATTTTTATATTTTTATTTATGTGAAGTGGACAGCTACACACATATATAGTTTTGCACCTAGGCTATGTTAACTTTCATGCCCTCTGTCATGAAATAGCTCTAAGGAACATGGGCAATCTGGACAAATGAGAGACATTGTGTTGGTCAACTCTACTAATGGCATCATGGTAATCATACTGGATCAGCAAGAATTTGCAAATTTTGAAGTAGTAGGACAAATAATCTCCAAAGAGTTTTAGAGGAGCATGCTATTAGGGACATTTTTAGAGAGCCGGTGGCCTAGAGCATGTTTGACAGTCCAAAGTAAAAAGCAAATTATTGCCTCTTAAAAAACCCATTACTGAAAAGAAAGCACAATGCCTGGTAGGCATCTTTGGGTTCTAGAAGCAGCCTATGCATGCCTTTTAATTGTCAAAAGTATAGCTAAGCTTTTTCATGGTATTGCTACCTGGCATCTGTTTTGGCCAAGCACCCTATTACGGTAACCTTAGACTGAAATAGCCCACTCTTGCAAGTGACAGGTCCCAAATAGTAGCCGTCAGAGTCACAGACTAATGAGTTCCTGAAATAATTTCTCCGACAGCTCTTCTGATGAACAGTCTCCCCTGCTTCCCAGTCTTCTACTGATGCTCCCCCTAGGTAAGATCCCTGGGTGGTTGACCAAACCTCTGCTCATTTTGTTTGAATTGACCACTCTGGTGTTAATCTCAAACTCCTAATCACTACACCCTTGAATTCTGGGGATTTTGCTTGTCTGACCTACCTGTGCAGCTTCTTAAGACAGCTAGGGTACTTTCTTCAAACTGTGAGTGATAAACTTCTTGATTTTAATTCTTTTTGAGGTCTGTTTTTGAAACTTGACTCACCACCCAGCATCCTATGCTCCAGGTAATAAATGATAATTTGAAAAATTTGTAACAGTAATATTACTCAGTCCCACTTATGAATGACATAAAAGGATATCAGGGCTAAGTGCAACCATAAGTTCAAACAAGCTCTGCATCCAGTGTAGCCCTGCTACTACCACCATGCGACCCAGCAGACCATATGTTACTAGAGATATCTATGATGAAAAACATACTGCATAGTGTTTTTGACAAGCCCAACAGAAGAACCACAGGGTACATGCCTAGAGGCCTAGTGAAGTCCGTGCTGTGTATGACAGAGAAATATTCATCTTTCCAAATTCAGTTCCTGGCATTCTATTGAGCCTTGGTAGACATGATTTCAAAATATGAGATATGAAAGACACATATGGCCAGAGCTGCCTTCATGAGCCAGGTTTTCATGAAGGTCAGTTTTTTCAACACCAATCTATATGAAAGTCATGTCTTCAGGTTCAGGCATGAACAGAATAAGAGATCGTAGATAAATTCGTTATTCATGTCTCTCCCACCACCAAGGAAAGATGTCAATGCTTGACCAGAATTGACATCTGTTGAGACAGGTTCATGATAATATCAATTTATCAGTAAAACTGATTGGGATAAATTCCTATTAACTTTAAGCTTTATGAATAACTTGATTTAACATGTTAACTAATTTAATTTAATTTCATGTGTAAAATTAAGATTTAAATTTTAATATCACTCTGCTGGCTACACAGTGCTTTAACATATTATTGTCATCATTATTATTAATTTTGACTATTGTTATACATTAGAAGAACAATTTGCTTTGTTCTATCAGGATTACATTACTACAATGTGCATAGATTGATGCACATATCAATGATGCATTTATTTATGTTGTTTTAGAATGTACTCGTGTGATTATGTGTAAATAAATGTATATTTGCATATGTATCTGCCTTATATGTATATTATGTTCTCTCTAGTACTGTATGAAAGTTACCATTCCTCCAAATCTTAGCTTTAAATTTTAGATCTTCTAATAGGTCAGAAGTGTTATCTCATTGTGGAATAATCTGTATTTTTTCAATTACTAATAATATTGAGTTTATTTTCTTGTGACTATTTTCATATGTGTATCTTCTAGAATACAATGTCTATTCAAATCTTTGTTTATTTTTTTTAATTGACTGTTTTGTTTCTTTTTACTAAGTAATACCAGGTCTTTACATATTCTAAGCACATGTCCTTTATCAGATATATGCTTTACTATATTTTACCAACTTGCAGCTCCCTTTTTATTGTTTTAACAATGTCTTTTGAAGAGCAAAATTTTTATTTATTTTTTATGAAGTACAATTTACCAATTTGATCTCTTACAAATCTGGTGTCATATCTAAGTAAGCTTTCCCTAGCCAGAATCACAAAGGTTTTCTTTTATGTTTTGTTCAAGAAGTTTTAAGTTTTAAATTTATATCTATGACCAAATTTGAGTCATTATCTGTATATGATACAACATGTGAATTAAGTTTCTTTTATTGTGCATATAGATATCCAATTATCTAAACACCATTTGTTTAAAAAATTATCTAATCTCCATTTAATTGCTTTTGCACCTTTTTAAAATCAGTTTTCCATTATGTGTTTTTCTATTACCTGGCTCTCTGTTCTGTTCCATTAGACTATTTGTCTTTCTTGACACCAATGCCACAGTATTTTGATTACTTCAGTTTTATAATAAGCCTTAAAATTAGATAGTGTTGGTACTTCAACTTTGTTAATCAGTGTGTAATTGGAAATATGTACCTAGAATTGTCAAAACAACATTTTTTTCTAGTGCTGCTTTTAAAACTGATGTTTTTACCTTTGACTTTCAAGGGCTTGAATTTAATTTTGAATTGGCATAGCTTTTGAAATTATATTTAGTTTCCTTGGTGTTTACTAAACCTCCAAATAAATAATTTTATATCATTTACCAAATTTGTTAATCTTCATTATTTAATAAATGATTATTTTTCCTATCTTCTTTCTTTGCATCTCCTAAAGCTTCAATAACATATGTTAGACTCTTTGATAATCTCTAACACTTCTGTGATTTTGTTTTCTAATGCTACTCTCTGTTTCCCAGATTAAATAGTATTTATTTAACTATTTTTAAGTTTACTAGCTGTGTTTATCACAATTTTACTGTGAAGTTTGTGTAATAATTTTTTCAATTAAAAAATTTCAATAATTTTATTTGTTTATTTTTATAGCATTTTTGTCTTTTGAGAAACCCCATCTTTTCATTCCTTGAGAGTATATTTTAAAAATATTTTAATTTTACATTGTACTCCTTTTCTGGCTTATCTAGAGTTATTCATATTAACTGCCTTCTCTTTAGAAATGGATCAATTTATCTTGTTCTTCAAATGACAAATTATTTTGGATTGTATCTTAGATATATTAAGTATATGTTGTGGTATCTCTAAGTTTTATTACTTTATTCTAATTATTAATGTATTGTTTGTTTAGCAGGTAATACACTCTGTTGGGAGTGAACAATAAACTCTGTTTCTTAGGAAGCAACATCAGCTTTATATATATATATATATATATATATATATATATATATATATATATATATATATATATATATATATATATATATATATATATATATATATATATATAAACTTCATCTTTAGCTGAAGTTTGTTCAGGTTTTTCCACATGTGCATGCTTTGGAGATCAGCAGAGGTATTGTCAGATGGCATTTGTGATCCTCCCTCTTTTTCTATTTTGGTATGTCCTTCCATCCCGAGCAACCATTGTTCTCCAAATAAGTACTTCAATTCACATAGACAGGAAGTTTGCAATTTTTCCCTCCCATAACTCTGCAGTGAGTGTACCTTTTCCCATCTTAGAAGCAGTGAAAAGGGGTACTTACCTTCTACATATCCCCTGATGTGTAAGTGAAATTCCTACCAGAATATAACTGCTCTTTTTTAGTCTCTGCTGCCTTCAGATAATGTTTTTTTTCTACTATGCTCAGAAGCTATGCAGGATATTTATGAAAGAGTGAGTCTAGCACACACACACACACACACACACACACACACACAAACTGGGTTGAATCATGATTCTAACCATTTCTATTTTACCTTCAACAGTTAGATATTACCAATACAATTTAAAAACAAAAATAAAAAAGAGGAACCCAACTGAACAAAAATTTTTAAAATGATATCTTCTTGAATCTTATTCCATTTGTGGTATATATTTTTTTTTTTTGATATATGTTCTTTAGCAGTTTAATTATAGCAGAATTACCAGTGGTAAAATTTATGTATTATAAATGTTTTTATGCTACATTTATTTTTTATTATGGTAAGAGCACTTAAAATTAGCTTTATACTTAACAAAATTTTCAGTGTACAATAGCATTGTTGATTATAGGCACAATGCTGTACAGCATATTTCTAGATCTTATTCATCTTACAAAACGACAACCTTATATCCATAATGAATTTAATTTATTTTTGAAATGAGGTGTTCCTGGATATATTATTGTAAGTGCCAGAACCCAGATGTTCATCCAGGGTAGGTTTTGGTGGTGAAAGGTCCAAGCAAAAGAAGGCACAAGGAGCTGACGTAGAAGTTGCACTTCACACTGCAAGCAGGCAGCAGCAGGCTCTTTATTGCTGGTGCTGCTGGCACTATTGGCACTGCTGTCACTGCTGGCACCCGTGGCACACTTATTGATACTTACAGGGGTTTTTATACAAGTTTAGACAATAGTGGGATAGGGCCAAAACTTAGGTCATAGAGGAATATAGCACATGTGTATGATGACATAGGCCCGGGCTGCCTACCCAGACTGACCTTCAAGGGTACACATAGTTCTGGGCCGTCTGCCATGAACAGATCCTCGAGGGCCCCCACACTCCAGGGGCCCCACAATAAGTTAAACCCTGTTTCTATATCTGTACTTTGTAAACATTATTCCACTACTTTTTAGCATTCATTTTTGCTGTAGTTGTTCTTGTTGTCATCACACAATCCGTCCCTGAAATGATAATTCTTTAAACTATTTTATCTACCTGTCTGAGTGATTTAAAAATATATACCTTAATGATTTTTAATGTCAGGAGACTAAGAAAACAGGAATTAATGATTGTTAATAATTTAATCTGCCTATGTTATCATTTTTTAAAAAGATTTGTAGTCATGTTTTTCTTCAGTTCTGGAAAATCCATAATCATAATTCATTTTTTTTCTTTCCATTTTCTCACTCTTTCCACCTCTGGGTCTTAAATCAGATGTATAAAGACAGTTCTGATTCCTTCTCCTTTATTTTAACCCATCTTGTGTTTTTTATATTCTCAGCTCAATGTTGCTCTATGAATTTTTCCATCTGTTTCTTCCAGATCATAAGTTCTTTCTTCATATTTTTTAATAATCATTCCTTTTTAACAGTTATATTGTACATTTCTAAAAGTTCCATTTTTTTGCTTTCTCAAGTTTAATTTATTGCTAGTTTCTCAGTATATGCTTGACTTTTTAATTTAATTACTTTAAAACATTTTATAAGTAAAAATTCTATTTCTGAATATGACACATGCAACATTTGCTGTCTTTGGAGTTTAAATTTGTTGTAACTACTTCTGTATTTTTGTTGTACTGATTTAGCAAAGTTATCTCATTTATATGGTTTGATTTCACCAAAGGTTGTTGATATTTGGAAATTTATAGTGGATAGACTTCATTTTTTTCAAACCTTTTCCTCCATTTAGGTTAATTTTCATGTCACTGAAATGCCTCTAATGAGAACAGAGTGCATATCCCTATCTATTTGATATATAGCTTGGTCATTTTTCTTGTTTGGTTCAATTGTTTCTGGGCAGAGTGACAGAGTGTCAGTTCTAAGCCCAAGCCTTTAAAGAGCCTCATGTTTCTATTTTCTTTCTTGCACTTTACCATTTCTGTGAATAAGAATATTGCTAGTATGTTCTACTAATTCCAGAGAATGATGGTCACACAGAACAACAATGTACCAAATTATTCTCAAAACTGTTGCTAAAAGCAAATTCATGGTGGTCAACCTTTAGATCCAAAATCCGAATCAGGGGTTTCCCAGCTGATCTTTCCAATAATAAATATCCACTGTTATGCTTAGTTTTGCATTGCTTTTGTTTGCATCATTAGTGATACTCATGATACCCAAAATAGCATCCTCTCTATAGTAGTCTCAATATGTTTTCTCTACAACAGTGGCAACCAAATCTACAATAAGAACTCCCATGTCCATTTAATTTGGTGTCTAGTACGTGATGTACTTTTTTCTCTTTGTCCTTTGACAACTTTATTTTGCTTAACATTACATTTTTTTAATGTGATTACATTTTTTAAATATGATGTGTCTTTTTATTTTTATTTATTTATTTATTTTTAGACAGAGGGGAAGAGACTAAGAAAGCGAGGGAGTGAAACATCAATGTGTGGTTGCCTCTTGGGTGCCTCCTACTGGGGACCTAACCCACAACCAAGGTGTGTGCCCTGGCTGGAGAATCGAACCTGTGATTCTTCAGTTCACAGTCAGACAATCAATCCACTGAACTACACAAGCTGGGCTAAGAGTATATTGTTTTTTGGTATATTTTATTGATTATTCCATTACAGTTGTCCCATGTTTCCCCCCTTTATCTCCTCTACCCTGCACCCCAACCCATTATCCCCGCAACTCCCACAACTTATAGTTCATGTTTATGGGTTATACATATCCGTTCTTTCGCTTCTCAATTTCCTATACTATTCTTACCCTCCACCTATTTTTTTCTTTTTTGTCAACAGTTTCCCGCCACCACTTTCCTCAGTCCCACTCATCGCGACCTCCCACCCTCAATCCTTCCCCCATTTGGCTTTGTCCACGGGTCCTTTGACATGTTCCTTGACGACCTTTCCCCTTTTTCCCCTGTTATCCCCTAGGGTTACTGTCAGTTTGTTTATTTTGGTGTTGCTTGTTATATTTTGCTTGCTTGTTTATTTTGTTAAGTAGGTTCCACTTATAGGTGAGATCATATGGTATCTCTTTCACCACCTGTCTTATTTCACTTAGCATAATGCCCTCCAGTTCCATCCATTCTGTTGTGAAGGGTACTAGCTCTTTCACTCTGCTATGCAGTATTCCATTGTGTAAATGTACCTCAGTTTTTTAATCCATTCATTTACTGTTGGGCACTTAGGTTGCTTCCAATTCTTGGCTATTGTAAATTGTACTGCTATGAACATTCGGGTGCATGGGTTCTTTTGGATTGGTGTTTCAGGATTCCTAGTGTACAATCCCAGCAGCGGAATTGCTGGGTCAAAAAGCAGTTCTATTTTTAGTTTTCTAAGGTAATTCCAAACTGTTTTCCACAGTGGCTACACCAGTCTGCATTCCCACCATCAGTGCACTAGGATTCCCTTTTCTCCACATCCTTGCCAGCATTTGTTGTTCGTTGATTTGTTTATGATGGCCAGTCTGGCTGGTGTGATGTGGTATCTCACTGTGGTTTTAATTTGCATCTCTGATGGCTAGTGTTGCTGAGCATCCTTTCATATGTCTCTGGGCCCTGTGTATGTCCTCCATAGAGAAGTATCTGTTCAGGTCCTTTGCCCATTTTTTAATTAGATTGTTTGTCTTCCTGGAGTGGAGTTGTGTGAGTTTTTTATATATTTTCGAGATTAAACCCTTGTCTGAGGTATCACTGGCAAATATATTTTCCTATATGTTTGGTTACCTTTTCATTCTGCTGATGTTTTCTTTAGCTGTAAAGAAGCTCCTTATTTTGATGAAGTCCTTTTTGTTTATTCTTTCCTTTATGTCCCTTATTCTCTGGGACATACCAGTGAAAATACTGCAGTATGGATAATCTGAGATTTTCCTGCATATGTTTTCCTCTAGGACTTTTATGGTGTCGTGACTTATATTCAAGTCTTTTATGCATCTTAAGTTTATCTGTGTGTGTGGTGTAACTTGGTGGTAGAATTTCATTTTTTTGCATGTAGCTATCTAGATGTCCCAACACCATTTGTTGAAGAGGCTATTTTTACTCCACTTTATGCTTCTGCTCCCTTTGTCAAATATTAATTGACCACAGAGACATGGGTCTATTTCTGGGCTCTCTATTCTGTTCCATTGATCTGTGTGCCTTTTCTTATGCTGGTACCAGGCTGTTTTGATTACAGTGGCCTTATAATATAGTTTGATGTCAGGTAATGTGATCCCTCCTGCTTTGTTCTTCTTTCTCAAAATTGCTGCAGTTTTCCAGGGTCATTTATGATTCCATATACATTTTTAAAATGTTTATTTTTATGTCTGTGAAATATGTCATTGGTATTTTAATGGGGATTGCATTGAATCTATAAATTGCTGAGGGTAGTATGGACATTTTGATTATGTTAATTCTTCCAATCAATTAACAGGGTATATGCATTCATTTATTTATAGCTTCGTCTTTTTCTTTCTTCAATGTTCTATAGTTTTCAGAGGACAGTTCTTTTACCACCTTGGTTAATTTTATTCCTAGGTACTTTATTTTCCTTGTTGCTACAGTAAATGGAATTTTTTCCCTGATTTCTGATTCTGATATTTCATTGTTGCGGTGCAAAAATGTCTTCCATTTCTGAATATGGACTTTGTATCTTGTTCTTTTGCCAAATTCACTTATTTGGTCGAGTAGTTTTTTGGTGGAGTCTTCTGTGTTTTCTATGTATATTCTCATGTCATCTTTAAATGATGACAGTTTTACTTCCTCCCTTCCAATTTGGATGCCTTTTATTTCTTTTTCTTGTCTTACGGCTGTGGCTAGGACTTGTAATACAATATTGAATAGAAGTGGTGAAATGGAACACCTTTGTCTTTTTCCCAATTTCAGTGGGAAAACTTTAGTTGTTGCCCATTCAGTATAATGTTGGATGTAGGTTTCTCATATATAACCTTTTTGTGTTGAGGTACTCCCCCTTTATTCCCACTTGTTGAGTGTTTTAATCATAAACGGGTGCTATATCTTATCAAATACTTTATGTATCTATTGATACGATCATGTAATTTTTGTATTTCTTTTTGTTTATGTGATGTATTACATTTATTGTTTTGCAAATATATACCATCCTTGCATTCTTAGGGTGAATCCCATGGGATCATGGTGTATGATCTTTCTTTTTAATGTAATGCTGGATGCAGTTTGCCAATATTTTGTTGAGGATTTTAGCTTCTATGTTCATCAGCAATATTGGCCGATAGTTCTTTGTTGTGTCTTTGTCTGGTTTTGGGATTAGGTGATGCTGGTCTCATGAAAAGAATTTAGGAGTCTTCCTTCTTCTTGGATTTTTTAGAATAGTTTGAGAAGGACAGGATTTAGCTCTTCATTAAATGTTTTGTAAAATTCTTTGTGGTACCATTCAATCCAGAGCTTTTGTGTGCCTGGAATATTTTTATTACTGCTTCAATTTCACCAGCTGTTATCAGTCTGTTCAGGTTTTCTGTTTCTTCTTGATTCAGTTTTGGAAGATTATAGTTTTGTAGAAATTTGTCCATTTCATCCAGGTTTTCAAATTTCTTGGCATATAGTTGTTCATAGTAATTTCTTACAATCCTTTGTGTCTCTGTGGTATCAGTTGCAATTTCTCCTCTTTCATTTTTGATTTTATTTATTTGTGTCCTCTCCCTTTTCTTCATTTGCACCAAAGCAATCAAAATATCTCCCTAACTCCAACACATCTTCATCTAGCTTCTCAGTTCTTTAAAATTTAGAAAATTCTACTTTTTTATCCAAATTCTTTATACAAATTTACAGGTCTTTCTTTCTCCCTGGAAAAGTGAATTTGAGGGTTATTTGTGTTTCTAGCCTGTAGTCATCATTTTTCTCCAACTTTTCTGGAAGGATGGTGTTCCATCACTCACTCCTCATCCATTTTAATGCTTTTTACTGCACATTAAGTGAAAAGGGGGGAACTAGGAAAAATGAATGTGTATCTCTCCATTGAAGTGGCCTTCTACATGGGTGTGGCTCAATAATATTCTTTTATAAGAACTTTGTAATAACTTGAATAAAGATAGAATAAAACTGGAAAACACCTGACAAAAGAATTTTAAATGAATAAATATACACACACATACACAGGGATATATAATTTTATTTTTTCTTATATACATATATTTTATAATTATTTAGAGTTTACATGAATAGAAATTATTTACTTTATTTAACATAAATATCAGTGTAAAGCCTCTGTAGACTTAGAATCCTCAGAATTTTATGTTTGATAACGTCTTTTTGTACATACATACAACTTCAGTTCCAAGATATTATTTTTATATGAATATTGTAATGTCACAGTATGCATGGTGGGTAAAGTCTACCTTATCATAGCAGGAATCACCTTCATTTTATTTTTTTTATATTTAATTTAGTGTGGTTATATCAGGAGTCTAAGTTTTACTTAAAATTTTTCAAATGAAGCAACATTAAGTATCACAGCTAATCATTTAAAATAAATAGAAATTTACCTTTATTATATGTGATTTGAAGGCAATTCAATAAGATAGAATTGTCATTGAAAAAATAGAAAATGGTAAAATATTAAGTTTGTAAAAAGTAAATCATGTGTTTTTACCAAAATTTAATTTTAATATTTCACAACCTGATGGTTGCTAGAACTATAATCATAAGGAGAATATATAGTAAAGAGGAAGCTATATTGTGTATTACTTAATGACAACAATGGGGCAATCAAATCATTAAGATTTTTATATGGTTAATCATAAATATCTAAATGTCCCATGCAAAAATTAGACTTGTATAATACTATATCGTGCTTTAAATGACATTAAGCATACCTTGTTGTATGTCTATCTTCTTAATTACCTAGGAGGAGATTGTCTTCATCATGAACATAAACATCTAGACTCTACAAATTATAATACTGATGTTACTTAAATATACACATCTCTATAACATGCCTATGGGTTAATTTTTGTTGATGAGTTTATTACTCTGATTTCATTGCATTGCAATGAATTCCTATAGGCAAGCACCTGGAAGTAATTACCTGAAAATTTTATCTATATGCACAGGTATGGCTTAGGAAAGCAAAAATATGCTTTAGCTCATGAAAAATTCAACAGCCTGCCTACTGTGTTACATTTCTGAGTTAAGTGAAAATCATCACACTGAACTTTTAAGGTCTAACTAAAACAAATCCATAAAATTTAAACTGGCTTCTTTGTTCATAAATAGTTTTAATCTTCATGACTCTCTATTTAACTAAGACCAATTTATAAGATAAAGCATAATTTTAGAGAGAAGAAAAAAGTACCTTTACTCTGTTTTGTGGAATTAAGTCCTTGCAAGACTTTCCGATTCACTGGCATGTAGTTAAGTTCTCTAGAAAAGTGGATTCCCATATTGTAGCACTAATTATAGGAAAGACTCCCAAAATCTTTTTACATGGCCTATATTATTATAATTCCAAAACCAGATAAGGACAACAACAAAGAAAGAAAATTACAGGCCAATATCTCTGATATACATAAATACTAAAATCCTCAATAAAATATTAGCAAACTGGATCCAGCAATACATTAAAAAAGATCATACACCATGATCAAGTGGGATTCATTCCAGGGATGCAAGGATGGTACAATATTCACAAATCAATAAGCATGATGCATCACATAAACAAAATGAAATACAAAAATCACATGATCATATCAATAAATACTGTAAAGCATTCAATAAAATCCAGCACCAATTTATTATATAAACACTCAGCAAAGGGGGAATAGGAGTGTACCTCAACATCATAAAAGCCATATATGAAAAACCTACTGCTGCCATCATACTCAACAGGCAAAAACTAAATCTTTTTTTCCATTAAGATCAGGAACAAGACAAGGGTACCCACTTTCACCACTCTTACTCAACTTAGTACTAGAAGTTCTAGCCACAGTGATCAGACAAGATGAAGAAATAAAAGATACCCAAATTGGAAAGGAGGAAGTAAAAATGTCATTATTCAGAGATGGTAAGACAGTATACATAGAAAACCTTATAGACTCCCCCCAAAAACTACTTAATCGTGACCTCATAAGTGAATTCGGTAAATAGTGGAATATAAAGTCAATGTTCAGAAATTGAAGGCATAGTTGTACAACAACAATAAACTATCAGAAACAGAAGCCATGAAAAAAATACCCTTTATTACAGCAACAAAAAAGGTATTATAATTAAATATTAAATATAAATGACTTAATAAACTCCAGGTACATTATAAGATGTTTAGTAATTTCAACAATTATCATGGCCATCATCCTCATTATTTTCTCCATTATAAAACTTGATCAGTCATCAAAATGCTTCTTAATGCATTCAATTTTATTATTTTAAAAATACTATTAAAATAATGAATTGTAAATTACCCTCACTATTGTTATTAAGCATTATATACTAATATTATATTTATTTAAGCAAAACTTGATTTCATTTCATGTCAATATCAATATTTCAGCTTATGGTGTATTGATAAATACTTGTAGTGGTTTATTTATCATTAACCAATATTTTTTTAGCTCTGATTTAGCTTACTTTTCAATGAGGTATGAAAATAATGTATATATATATAAATCACATAGAATAAAGGGTCCCTGAAATCTTATTTAGTATCTTAATGTGGAAATTATCTATTATTCTTGAGCCTCCTTTGTGATTATAGTTCATTCAGTCTTATTTATTGATCAATAAATATATAATTTTAAATCTGTTTAACTTTGACATTTCTGAAAGCTTGTATTTTATTTTTTCTTATTATTTTCTTTGTTATGCTTACATTCTCAGGATTCTTCAGTCACAAACAACAAAAATGTTTGCTTACTAAATTAAACATAAATGAGTGGTTTAGCCAAAGGACACTGAAGAGCCAAGAGAATTGAAGGAACATCTGGCGTACCTGCTCTCAGGAAGCACAGGGCCTAACCCGGGTCCACTGATCTCAGCCCAAACAATGTGGGAAACAGCTCTTATTGTTGTGCCATCAGACAGCCCAGCATTTGCTTTCTTCTTTCTCTAAAGTCTCAACAGATGGTTCAAGTTTTCAAGAAAGAGAATGTGGTTATACTATCTTTGATCACATGCTGCTTCTTATAGTCAGTGTATTGATAACATGTAGATGAGAACTTGGACTTAGGAGTTGATCCTGACATTATTCTTTCTTTAGGGATGAGGAAATTCAATTAGTTAATACATGTACATATTACGAATATCACCTGGTACACAGTAAGTTCTTAAAAATTTTAGCCATTCACTGGAACAGAAATTAGCAAATTATTTTTCCTATCTCATGAAGTTGTTGATGGGTTTATATAAAAGAATTCATAAAAATTCAATGCTGAACAAAGCTTTTAGTTTATATTGGGTACTCAATCAGAGTTGTGTATCACTTTGTTAATTATTGTTACTATGATTATTGGTATTTAAAAGTTCTGCATAATAATACAGACTTTACATTTCTAACAACATACTAGTAATATGGTATTATTAATTAGTAATTAGATACTATCATAATTTGGTAAGACAGTATTTTCACATATGTGAGAAAAGGTGTGAACTCAAAAGGGTTATAATAACAAAATTAAATAAATGCAAAATTAAAAAGGAGTTGATGCTTGAATTATTAAGACTTTTGTTGTTGGGATGGGGTAAACATACCTTGAACATGGGAAGTAGATGGATTCAGAAGGGCAAAAAGGGCTATTATGTGTTGAATTTGTCCCTTCAAAATTATATTTTGATGCCCTAACCCCCAATACCTCAGACTGTGACCTTGAGGAAAAGATCTCTACACATTTAAATGTTTAAGTGGTGTCAAACCGGATCAGGGTGAGCCCTTAATTCAATATGACTGTTGTTCTTATGAAAAGCAGAAATTTGGACTTAGAAATCCATACAAAATGTTATGTGAAAATGAAGGCAGAGATAGGGATGATGATTTTGCATACCAAAAAACACAAAGGATTGCCAGAAAACTACCATAGCTACATGAGACACAAAGAAAATATTGTCTTCAGTGTCCCTCAGAAGGAATCAAATGTACCAAAGCCTTGATGTTGGACCTCTACCCTCTCTTATCGTTTAAGCCACCCAGTTTATGGTACTTTTGTTATGGCAGTCATATCATATAATATAATTATAATGACTTTTCCTGTTATAAATTAATTATAATAACAATCCAGAAAGTCTTATCTTTGAGTATGATGTTACTTGTAGGTTTTTAAAATCCTTTGTTAGGTTGAGCAAGTTTCCATCCATTCCTACATTTCTGAGCATTTTCATCATAAAAAATGCATTTTGTCAAGTGTTCTTTCTGCATCACCTGAGATTACATGTGCTCTGTAAGAGTATACAGAACTCCGAAATACCAATAATCATAGTAATAATAATTAACAAAGTGATACACAACTCTGATTGAGTACCCAATATAAACTAAAAGCTTTGTTCAGTATTGAATTTTTATGGATTCTTTTATATAAACCCAGTCTTTCTTGTTGTCCTATTACTATGGTGTATTACATTGATTTTCTTATTTTGAATACTGTTGCATTCCTGTAATAAATTTACTTAGTAATATTGTAAATTTTGTTAATATAGTGCTATATTTCAGTTAGTTGAATTTTGTTGAGGTTCTTTGTATGCATATTCATAAGGGATATTGATTTTTAATTTTCTTGTGTTATCTTTCTTCACAGAATTCATTAGAAAGTGTTCCCTCCTATTCAATATTTTGGGAGTTTCTGAGAGATGTTGGAGTTAATAATCTTTAATAAATTATGCTGGAGGATTTAATTATGGAAATATGTTTCTGCATGTGGTGGACCCCAATGTTGTCTTGAAATCACTGAAACCAGTTTTTCTTCTTTTAGACTCATGATAGGCTGGTGTCCTTTTACTCCTTCTTTCGTTTTTGGTTTAATTTGCAAAGTAGTGAGAGGATGTGGGTGTTTGCTCAATGAACTCCTTAGTGTCATTTGTCCCAATGACTCTGCTGTCAGATGGGCCCATCCATGAGAAACTTTCCTCAGCCAGCCATATCCACACAGAGTATTTCTGTAATAGTTGAATCATTTCTGTACCATATTTTCCCAGTTTGTCTTCAGAAACACCATTGATTTGAACCAAAACCTTAGGATTGGAAGACAAAGATTCTTCAGACTTCTTGAGAGTGGCAGTGTTAAAGACACCAAAAATTTTTCCTAGAGATTTTCAGACTTCTATTAAGTTCTCCAAGATATTTCTTAACCACCTCTTCTCCCCGAGATATTTATGTCACTAAGGGGTGTTGTTTTTTTTTTGGTTGTTTGTTTGGTTTTTTAAAATATGGCTGGAATTTTCTGTTTCCATAAAGCCTACCTTTAAATACCCATTTAGTAAACTGGGCTTTACTTTCAGGCATCACATAGGCAATTGGATGGTCAATGGCATTGATATAGAAATCTTCATCCAAGATTTGTCAAGTACTAGCTTTTGAAAAGACTTTTAGCATTGTATCTTGCATACATAGATCCCTTTCCTAATATCGATGACTGAATTTTTCCATACTTATTCCCCAAGAAAATGTCAATCAGCATATTCATACTAAATCTCATCAAGGACCCACATGTTTTTTATTCCTCATTTCTTGTGATAAACTATGTATGTCCTTGAACAAATCTTGTGGT